>VYZU01068935.1:0-64279 GCA_013401355.1 Ceyx cyanopectus | reverse complement strand
AAAAAAAAAAAAAAAGTCACTAATCCCCAAACATTCCATCACTGTGAATACTGCTTAAAAATCCTTTCCTTCTCATTTATCCTTTCTTCTTCTTTTTCATTAAGATATTTCTGAATAAATAAATCCAGCTACTCTGCCTGGAGTACACATCTAGAAAAGTCAGACCCTACCTGCCTGGGTTTTTTCAAGCACCACCAGTAACATTAACATCAAGTCCCTACATTCCTGGTTTAATTCAGGTTATTAGGATGCTCCAGAGGAAAGTCTGGAGCCCTGTCCTTGTTGAGCAAGACATTCCCAGCAGCACCCCTTTCTATTTATATCCCATGTAAACTCTAAGTGAATTGTGTAGTAGACCCCAGTGGGATTCAAGAGCATTAGAATCCCATCTGGAGAAGGAATCTGCCAGGCAGCCAAACTCCTTCCTTCCCTAGGCTCCAATAACCTGTTTTATCCCCTAACAGAGCTCAGCACAGAGCCACTCAGCATCAGCTCAGGGTTCTCTGAGCAGGACAAGCAGCTTGAACACACTTCACAATGCCTGGGCAGGTAGAAAACAGGGGACATGGGAAGTCCCACTGGAATTTCACCTGCACAGAGGGATTTTTCTCCTTCCCCTCACCTTCAAGAGGGAGCTTACATTAGAATAATCACTTCATGTACACATCAAATCTACTTCCTTAAACAAGCACTTTCTGGCTTAAAATACTCTTATTTACATTGAAGGGAAAAAGGGGCAGCTGCCTGCAGAGAAAAATCCATATTCTTCTCATATTTCAGGAAAACATCTTTCAGTTTTGCAATGTAACATCAATACTCCAGCAATGTGAGATGGAACCAGCATCTTTAATCCTGAGGAGTGCTGAGCAGAGCTGCTTTAACTGAGAGCCAGAACAGGGTATTTACATCCAAGCTCTCAGATCTGAGCAAGTATCACCCAATATACTCTCTAGTTGTTTTGGTCACATCCCATCATTTTAGCATCCCAAGAAATCTCCACCTAATCTCCAATTCAAGATGCTCTGTAGAAAATACATTTTGGCACCTTAACACTCTGCAGTCAGAAGCTAAAATGTCAAAAACTCTCCCCATCCCACCCCCCAAATCTCCCTCCCCAAGGTACCAGTAAGAGACAGACAGGTGATTTCTGGGTAACAGCCTCCCCCAAACACACTTTTCATGTCAGCAGGGAAGAAAAGCAGCAGAAAGCACCCAGAAGCAGCCCCCATACCTGACTAGAACTGGCTTTCTCCAGCCTGTCAACCATGATCTCAAACTGCAGTGGCTTGATTTCCATCTTCCTATTGAGCCTGTTCAGCAGGGTCTCATCCTCAGAGTCCATATCATAGTCTGGCTGTTCATTGTCCAGGTTAAAGGCTGAAACAGAACCAGCACACACAGACACACACACACACAAATGAGATATTTGGTAAATAACATGGTATAGAAAAGCAGAATTGTGACAACTGTAAATCAAAACCCATCCATCACATTTCAGATCAGCACATCTTTGGAATAATGTTTTTTTCTTCATGCTAAAAAGGTAGCAGCTGCAAGGCAAGAGTTACAAGTTGCTTGTCTCTGACTTCCAATGAGTGGAATCAAAGAATTTTCATTTTAAGTGGCTTGAAGGGAGGGGAAAAAAAAAAAGCTTTAGTTTAAAAAAGCACCAAAAAGGCACAAAAACTTTACAAAACAAATATGAGTAAATTTCATCCAACAGCAGGAATTCTTACTATGAATTGTTAAGTGTACCCAATAAAACCCTGGAAGATCTGAAACACCCAACTACAACACTCCAGTGCATGGTTGTTGAAATACATTCTCTTGTCAGACAAATATCTCATGGCTATATTTGTGCACTAACTGAAAGAAAATCTCTGCTACTGCCCTTTCCAGGGTGCTTTGAGGACCTTAAAAGAAACACTTGGAAGATCAGGAAAAAAATAATCAGAAAATGAAAACCACTGACAAGCAACTTGGAATCACAGAGGTGTTTCTGTTGGAAGGGACCTTCAAGACCATCTCATCCCACTCCAGCCCCCCCTGCCATGGGCAGGGACACCTCCCACTGGAGCAGGTTGCTCAGAGCCCCATCCAGCCTGGTCTGGAACACATCCAAGAATGAAGCATCCACAGCTTCCCTGGGCAGCCTGTGCCAGTGAGGAATTAAATTAATAGACTCCCTTTCAGGCTGTTCAATGGATTCACCTCCCCCTGTGAACCACTGGCTGAGTAACATGTCAAATCCACCCAACTTCATACCACATTTGCTGGTAAAACATCATCTCTCAGCATTTTGAGACCTCATGAATAACAAATGATGAAAAATGGAGGAAAAACCTCAACTGTCATCATATTAAAAAGCCCAAAACCACACCCTGAATCTCAACTCTGCTAAAATATTGTGACAAATAATCAAGATGACAAGATAAAAGGTGTCCAACACCTACCTGCAGGAACAAGTTACTGAATTAACCCAGTCTCATTTTCTTACACAAAAGAGACACTGGTACTGTGAGAACAGTAGCAGGCCTGTCACATGTCCCATTTTCCATGCCTTCTAGCAAGGTTCTTTTTTGCTTCTTGTGCTATTTACCATGATCTGTAGTTCTCAAACCAGATCACTTCCAGAAGGGAGAGGTGGGAGTGTGGATATCTAAATCTACTCATGCAGTCAGGACTTAGCAACCCCAAGCTGGCTCACCAGAGCTCTGGGACACTCCTGGGAGAGTTCCTCCCTTCCCTGCTATCACTGCTCCTTGAAACTTACTTTCAGTCACATTCTTAGTCACCAATTTTCTGGACAGGGATGCCCAGTGGAGTTGAGGTGCTATGAGCACTCAGAACTCACTGGCTTGCTAATTGCTGCTGCCAAACCACCATCCTCATTTCCATCCCCTGGAACAACCAGTGCTCCTGACAGCACTACCTGGCACAGGGGTTTGCTTTGGTTTCCTTGAGCTCCCCTAGGAGCTGAGCTTATGCTGACTTACAGAAATGCAATTTGGTTTTCACTTCAGTTACATCAAATGGGGTTTCTCTTAACTGAATTAACTCATTTCATCTAGTTACATACACACACTAATCATACATTTTTTTTGCTCCATTCTTATTGTTCCTGTTAGGGACACTCATTTCCTCACATTCTATAATTCTAGCACAGGTACAACTGCATTAACTTATTTTCTTTGCTGCACACTGATAACTCACAGTGCTTCTGGATGGAACTGAACCTCCAAACATCCCTGGAAAATTCTTGAGCATACTGGAATGATGAGAATAGTTGAAGGCTTTTGGTTTATATGCAGTTCCAAGTCACCTGAGCTGGTGCAACCAAGTTTAAGCATGAATTCCATGCCTTACAAAGAAAGGAACTTTTCTCTCCTTGGAATCACTGGTCTAAATAAAAGAACTATACTGATAAAAGTCCTCAAATCCTTGACTACCAACAAAACAGAATTTGCTAGAAATAACCACCAGTGAGCCTGGATTACAGTATATGGCCTCTTGGCATCTACCAGTTTACATCATTTCCCTGGCCAAAGTCAGCATTGTTTTAATGCTAAAAGCACAAAGAGCAACAGAATTTCTAAGCAGTTTATGTAGCATAAAGCTGCCTTGTATCACACCTACTCCAAACCAGAATATGTGGGAAAAATTATCTTGGAGCACTATCTGATGTTTATCTTCAGCTTCAATACCTTCTGTAATTCTGTCCAGAAAGACTGAGAGTCTCAACAAGACAAAGAACATTTTGGCATCATCTATTTAACACTTTTAGACATATTTATTAACAATATTTACAGTGTTTCTGGCAACGTTCAAGGAAGAATAGAATAAAATCTATTCCTCCTACAGCAGCTTCTTTGCAGTTAATTCAACCTGCCTTGCTTGCTTCTTCTGTTAAGGAGAGAAACAGTGTCCTTTAGCTCTCATTATCAGTGTGATCTCTACTGTATCACAGATCTTGAGCCTGTTACTTCCAAAAATCTCTCATTTGGTAAATACATGGAAAAAAAAAAAATGGGAGAGTTCACCACGTTGGAAAGAAACGATGTGGGATCTTCCAATACACAGCTGGGTCTGGGCTTAAGAATCTGGGCCTAACTTCCATTTCAGTTGTGTCTACAAGCAGAAGACATACAAACAGAAAACACTTCTCTGCTCAAGTATCTCTTATTGAGGTAGCTGGAAAAAAAAAAAAAAAAAAGAAAAAAAAATTCTGTGAGGAACAGATTATCAACCTGCTCTGCCTGGCAAGATGAAGCTCAGGAAGGTCACTACTGTCTGCACCAACCCCAGAACTCCCAACCAAGGTCCAGGAGCTTTAGTGTATCCCTGTCAATAGCCTAATACAACTAGGAATACAACCAAGCCTAATAAAACTAAGAAACAAAGCCAAAAGCCAGGGACAAGAAGAGTTTTCTCTGCAGAGACCCTGATTTTGTGCTTGACCGTGAGGCCTGAGCCACTGCCATAACTGAATCCAAGGTCTTGCTCCAAAGAGAACTCCTGGGAGAAATCCAGATGACAAAATAACCCCCTAGAACCACATGCTGCAGAAGACAAACATGATTTGTGTGCCCAAGAATAAACTGAGCTATCCATGAGTGTCACCTGTCACCAGGACATCAACCAACCAAGGTGTTAAAATGAATCCAGAAACCACAACAATGAACCACAACTTCAGCTTGATTAACTGGATCTGTTAAGACATAAAGCTGAACTTAGACAAAAGAATACTTGGTTTTATCCATAAACCAGCTCAGAGTTCCTAGTTTTAGCAAACTAACTGTTACCTGTAACCCAGAACATCACAGCCAGAGCACAGCTCGAAGTAAACCTTCCAGACCTCCAGCAGAGACCCTCCTGGGATTTCTCAGCCCTCCCACTCTCTGAACATTGCAGCAGCTCTGTCCTCCTGGATCTCTGAGGATCACTCCCTTGAAATGAGGGGGCAGAAGAGGAAAAGCAGCATCAGTGGACTTACGTTGGATGTGTATGAACTGCTTTGGTTGCTTGAACTCTCCTTTGTAGAGACGATTGTAATAGTTGACATTGCTCTCTGCTTCAGGGACTGGGATAACCATGCTCTCCTTCTTTTCCCTGAAAACCTGTTGTGCTGAGATGGCCCGTTGCAAATGATGTTCCTGCAAGAGGAAAATGCAAGAGTTTATGTAGGTATCAGTAGAGAAGTGCACAAAGAGACAAGTCAGCCTTTGCTCCTGCTGTTTTCCAGGTGTTGTGCAGGAGAGCCAGATAAAAGGAGGGAGTTTCACTGTGCTTTGGAGGACAGCAGGGTGCTTGCTCTAGGTTAGTGATGGGAGAAGGTGTGTCCTCCATCCTTTAGTGTACTGTGGGCTTCCCAGCTGACAGCAGTCTTAGAGCTGCAGGGAATGTAAGGCAAGACTACAGATGAAGAGCCCTTTGTTCTTACAACTCACACCTTCTACCAGAGTGGGAAAGAGTCAAGCTACACTAAACAACCTTATAAGCCAAGCCCATCAAAACCTGTCACAGAGAAAATGTATGCAAAAGCAGTTAGTTGATGCATAGCAAGTCCTGTGAGGCATTATATACAACTGATGCAAATCAAAAGAGCTCATTTCATCATTCTTGCCCACCCAGCAGTTCTCACTGGCTTCCCTGAGGAGTTCAACCAGTTCAGAGCACCAGCAAGAGCAGTCCTCAGAGAGTAACACTTGAAAAGCAAGGCCTCCCTCTACAGGTGTCACTGCACACTCTTCTCACAGCACAGGGGTCAACTGCTACAGGATAATTTCAAGTCAAACCCAGACCACAGCAAGATTCCTGCCTCCCCATGTGGTTAGTTAACCCAGGGCAACTCAGCTGCTGCTGCAAGTGAGCACTAACCTGGGGCTTTTCTCTCCAGGGTTTTTCAGCCACCAGCAGAGCTGCAGCATTCCCATCCATGCTACCCTGCTCCACACCCAGTATGAACTGCCCAGCAATGCCAGCAGCCAGTGGGATGATTTGAACACCCCTCCATGGCCAGAGGTTGGCAGCTGGACAGTGTAAGCAGATGTTTCAGAGCCTCTGCTGCAGTCTGCTCCTCTAAACCAGTACAACATCGGCTGGAATGGCTGTGCTGCCACTGGCCATGCTCCCTGTGTCCAGCAGAGAGCAGGAGAACAGTCTTCACCAGGATGAGATCCAAAAGCACCACAGCCAACCACCTGGGAAAGCTCAAGTCCTGAGTTCTGCATGCACCTGAGTCAAAGGTAGGCTAAGCAATCTGATCTGGCAGATTAACCTAATGGAGGGAAGAACCTGAGAGCCTTGTTCTCCACCACCAGTGTTCTAGCCTCCAGCTTCCAAACATTTACAGGGAGGAAAGATGACACAGCAGAGCATCAACCTGAAATGGAAGCTCAGCTCTGTCAGGGATCTACACAGCCTTATCTTACCTATTCCAGGGGCTGCAGGCTGGCATTCCCACACACCTGACTACTGCAAGAGTACTTGTTCTGAATAGAAAAAAGACTTTTCTACCTCCTCCTCTGGTTTTCTGGGGTACCCAGATGGCCACCAGGGACTGTCCTGCCTCACAAGAGGCCAGGCATCCCAGCACAGTGAGGAGAACCAGCCAGCATTTTGATAACTTGACTGCAGTTCAGTGTGACAGAGATGGTGGCCTTGCACACAGGGATTTTGTGCTACACACTGGGTAAATGCTCCCCAAAAAAAGATTTCTTCCTCTTTAATTCCTCAGAACATTATTTAAAAAAAGAAATAAAACAACAGTAATGAATGAAGGCAACAACTTAAAAATATGCAAATAATATTGAATACATCACACCCTCTTAAATATTAAGATCTTTCAGAAAATAATGCCATTTCTGCAAAATTAGAATCTAACAAATCAGTGAGTGGAAAAGCAGCTTTGGGAATCTCCTGTAGCAGATGAAGCAACATTAAATCAAACTCTGAGGCTCCCCAAGTGAATGCTATTAGAATTAAGACAAGCATGCAATCAAATATCTGCTGTGATCTGCTCGAGTTACTACATACTGAGGAAATCTGTCACTCCACCATTCAAATGTGTCTTGGAGAGCTTCACAGAGCTGAGGAGGTAATTTGACTACAATCAAATTTGTTTCATGACTCTGTTGCTTCAGCTGATGTCCCCAGAGCTGTCTCCCAGCAGTTAAACCAAGCAGTACACAGAGGCAGCACAGGAACAGTGCCAGGAAGGACGTGTGGAGGTTATCTGGCCAGCTCCCACTTGAAGGCAATTCTCTCCAACCCTAGCCAGGTCAGTCATCACTTTCTCAAGTCCTGAAAGCCTCCAGTTCCCACAGCACCTCCAACTCACCTCGTTCAGTGACCTACTAACCCTCTTTTGCCAGAGCACCAGCAGCTCCCTCATCCTCTCCTCAGAGGGCAGCCCACTGCCAGATTTCTCAGCTTCTTTGAGGAACTTGGGAAAAGCAGATGCTAATCTGAAACCTTGACAGGCAGGAGCATTCCAAGGGCAGCTCCAGCACTGAGAAATGCAGCAGCATCACAAGTTCCTCGTGTGGGAGCCACACTCCTAACACAGCCAGAGTGGAGTCACCCAGGCACCATGGACACACAGCACTGTCCTCCTGCCCCAGGGGCAGAAGGTGAGAGCTTCTCACTCCACCTCCCAACTCCAGCTGGGCCAGCTCTCCAGTTTCCCAGCAGCCACCAAGAGGGATGCTCACAACCCAACCAAAACAAACCAACCCAGTCACTTCTCTGCAAGTGACTGAATCCCCTTTTGAAAAGCCACTCTAGTTCTCAGCAGCCTGAGTAATGAATGAGTAAATAAGATTGAACTTTCAGAACAAGCAGTGGAGAAGGACACACAGCAAGCAAAAGCCACAACATCTTCTGGCTCCATTCCCCAGCCCAGATGAGTAATGCAGCCTCATGGGGTTTGTAACAGCTAGAAAGCCTACAGAGAGTTCCCAAGGAAAGCCTGACAATAGGTGTTAGTACTCACTTGACTATAAAAAGCCTTCAAGCATAACCCAGCTTTCAAACAGAAAAGCCTGAGCAGTATTACTGCAAAGCTTCCAGAGATAAATAAGCTACATTATTTTTACAATGGAGGAGGACTAAATCTTTCTGCTGAGTGTGAACTTTGGGATAATCTCAATTTTAACTCCTGAAACAGTTCTGTTTAAACAAACTCTGAGGATATATATGAAAGTTGGTCTAATTACATGGCTTTATTAACCCTGAAAAGGCTTTTTGAAAAGATTGTTTTAGTAACTGGTGGACCAATAGAGCTTTTTGTCTGTTTTTCACTTTTTTTGATGCTTCTGAAAGACACACACTTGTGCTTCATGTTAAGTAGGAGAGAGAAAAAGATCTCACAGAAAATAACTGGATGTTCAGAGGAAACAGTGATGATGGCAAACAGAAGGTATAAATAAAAGGGCAAAGAGTTATTAGCCACTAACTCCTTTAAAGAGCACATCAAACCCTTTCACACCAGTGTGACTTAAATTTCAAACAAATACAGCTTAGACTGGATTACTTCAACCAGCACCACAACAGAATTAGAAATACTCTCCATGCTGAATACCAACACTGCTGCTTTGGTATGTTTACACATGAAAACAGAATTGATCTCCATGTGAACAATTCATCCCTCAAGCTGCACTTGAGCTGTGGGTGCAGGTAACTTCAGCCTGCAAACACTGAGCAGGGTTTAGAGCAAACTGCTCAGTTCTCCTTGGTGCAGACAGCCTGTCCTGCCAGCCTCTGGAGTGCCACTGCACCTCCCAGTCTCACACCATCACTTCCCAGCCTCCAACCCAAATGACTTCACAGCTCCTCACAGCAGGGCTGACACAGAGGGAGGATCAGACTCGAAATCACACCTCTCAGCCTGTGCTGAGACACTGCAAACCTTGCTTTCATTTCTCCTCGGGCAGGAACAACAAAAATCCTACAACTCTGGAACCTAAAAAGGCTTAGTTTTGGTTGCACTCACTCAGAAGTAGGCTGGAGGTCCAAAGCAGACAAGATCCTTCCCCTGCTGTGTCCTTTCACCCCTGAAATACCCCAAGTTTCACATTCTTTCTACACTTTCATACTGGGAGTTCCTTCACTACCAAAAAAAAGAGTTCAACAACTCATAGATTCCATAAATAACAATAAGTCAATAGGTCATCATCTCTACAAATCTTATTTTTGTTAAGCTTTAAGGGAAACAGTGATTGATATTGAATATTTTTACCCATCAGAACTGTATTTATCAATCTACTCCCTAATTTTGCTGCTGCAAAACAGCTCTTGGACCTACAGACCAGTTTGGTTTTCCCCCTTATCCCTTTTGGCATCCCCAGCAGCACTTTCTCTGGACCAGTCAGAACAGAGCTTCAGGTGACAGAGACACATTAGAGATTTCCAACACTGGAGCTTTTAATGACAGAAATATCCTGACATCTGTTACTGAGAGTTAAAGGAAACAAAACACAGCACAGTTTAGCTGTTAAAAATCAACTCTCTAACAATATCAATGGCTTTAACACCACAGGACTCCTCTGGCAGGACAACGGAAGAGAAAAGGGAATTTATTAATAGCTTTACCTACTCAAATAAGCTATTTCTAGGCCAATTTAGAGGCTGCCTGCAATCAAGAACAGAATTAAATCAAAACAAGGAAAACTTTCTGAAGCCTACAGCTCCTATTTAACTGATTACAAATTAACTGCCCTTTTTGTATTTAATACAGAGATGGAGAAGGAAATATCGAATTTTCATCTGAAATATGCAGACTCATCTTGCAAAGCCTCACCCACCACTAGTAACACCTGCTGACAACACTTCCAGAGAAAAAAAAACCCTTCTGCAGCTCAAAAGCTCCTTTGATCCAAAGCCTCTCCCCCTTCCCAAGCCACAGCCCTATCTACTCCTTCAAACATTTCCAAGACAAAAGGGTAAACTCAAGCACCAGCTTTTTTTTTTCTTCTCAGGTTAACCCTTTCAATCCTTCACCAGCAGGAAAAAAAAAACAAAACCCACAGCCAATGAATATTTATCCTCCTCGGTGCATAAAGAGCTTGATTATTTTCTGGTCGGGAGGATTTGTTTGTCTGCTCAACACGAAGGGGATGAATCCACTCTGGAGACATTAGCAGCTTAGCAGCAAAGCTTTATTTTTAATTAAAAGCTGTTCCTGAGCATGTAAACTTAGTATCAACAAAATTATGACCGATTACCTGAAGTGTGAGTCACTTCTTGCCTTAAAATTATCCTACCTGAAAGTGGATCCAAGCAGCTGAGAGAATTAATAGGAAGGAGAAAAAAAAAACAACAAACCAAACCACAATCCCACACAGCAAAGAACACACAGAAAAGAAAATGCAAAACAAAACACAAACCAACAGCAACAAAAGCAGCTCCAGATCTGTTTTCCTTTCTTTGCCCTGGGATAGAAAGTTCACTGAAATCAGGAGTCATCAGAGCAGGAAAACTGTCTGTGGTACTGCTATTTTCACCCCAAAATCAAGTACCTGAGGAGAAACTCACTGCTTCAGTTCCACTTCTTTTGACAAGCAAATATTTGAGTGAGTTAGCAAAGTTGTCCTTTTGGGGCTTTTTTTTTTCTACTGATCCAATGGGAGAATTAATGACAGGTTTTATTAGTTATTAAGTAATGCAGAGAGGGGAGAAAACAACAAAATCACATATTGAGCTCAAACCATTGCACCCAAAGCAACACTGCTGTGTAGGACTGGATTTCCCAAGGGAAAGGGCTCAGGGAACCACTTCTCAGCTTCATTTTTGGCCATATCACATTGATCCAACCTGATTTCCACCCTGTTTTTTCCACCTAATCACAAGAAGCACTTGCCACACACTTGCCTTCTGAACTGCTGGATTATCACCACAGGCAGGGAAAAAATAAATGGATGTACTCGTGGTAGGCTGCTGGTACAACAGGGCTCAATGAAGGGGGTGGGAGTGAATCAAATCCTACCACTCAGCCCTAAAAATCCATTCAAGTCCCTGGCAAGGGTGAGATTTTATTAGTTAGCCACTCTAAAGTCACTCTATTATTTCTGGAAGGAATTAATTAATAGCAAACCCAACCAAACAGACAGCACAGCACCACTTTCCTGTTGCTATCTTCCCTTTCCAGGTTCTTAAACAATTCTCATTTCACAAAGCAATGCTGGCACTGCCTAGAAAAACCAAGACAGGCCATTCTGTGACTATTTTACATACAAATCATCTGATTATGGACTAATCACCCATTTTAGTTACTCTGCAGCACAAAAATAAATTAAAATAAAACACAGAAAAACCACCCTAAATATCTAAATAATTTTCATGCTGAAAAAAAAAGGCAATTTCAAACCATCCTGTGTAATAATGGACTCTGAGCCATCTCAAATATTACCCTTCTGAGTGGGACAACACTAATGGAGAATATGAGCAAGTTCTCAGGCCTATAAATAATGACCATTTGTTATTTAGGAACTTATCACTGACACCAAACTGTCACTGTTTATAAAATGTCAAAGAAAACTAAACCAGAGCACTATATTTATAAAGCTACATTTAATTACATGGGTTTCCAGCCTGCCAAAATATGAATATAAATGAATTTCTTTAAAAATAGCATTTTTCTAACAATAGATTGAACTGGTAAAAACTCTTTTTTTTGGGAGGCTGACTGTGGTACTTAATGAGAAATGTGTGTTTTGTCAGCACGACCTTAGATGCCTTTAAATGACCTTAAAATTTCACAGTTGTTGCAAACAGGGTAACATTTAGTCAGCAAAGTTGCAAGTAGCCTGTGTCTGGCTCCTGGTGATACTTTTATATCATCCAGCAGGTAACAAGCCCAACCTGAGGCACAAAAAGGTTGTTAAAAATGGCATCTGAGAAAATTATTTTGATTTTCTTTACAGTCTGCTTCAGAACTTGATTGTGAGAAAATAGGATGGAAAGTACAGGCCTAAAAATATCAATATTCTTCCCCTGGAATTAACTCCCCAGGGTATTTAAAAGGCTGAGATTCTCTTTATTGAACAGTGTTACACACTGAATCCAAACTCTGATTGCCAGCTCTGTGCATCAGTCCTGAGCCACAGCAGCATGAGGAAGAGTCACCAGGAGGGGAGACTGGAAATACACCCAGAGAAGCTGGGAGCAGCTCCAGGCTGGGAGGGCAGAGAAACCTGGGAGAGGCAGCATCCATCCATCCATCCATCCATCCATCCATCCATCCATCCATCCATCCATCCATCCCCACCAAGAGCTGCTGCCTCAGCTCCCAGCACACCCACCCCACTGGAAGCCACTCCAGGACCTCAGGTGGCTGAGGGGATCTGGCAGCAAAGAAACTCCAAAGTCACCAAGAGTTTGGGCACCAGGTGATCCCAGGGATTCCTTCATCCCCAACCAATTCCAGGGAGCTACAGGTAGAACTTCCAGACTGAAGCAGCAGCTGCTGACTGCACCTCCCTCTCTGTGCACTGTGCATCTGACCTCCTGACTTGGGTGTAGGAATTCAAATGATGGAAAAATAACTACAAAATTCCATGTTAACTCAATAATATGTTATTGTTTTTAACTTTCTGTAATAACAATGTCTATCTTATCTAGTCACTGGATACCACTGCAAGGCATCCAGTTCCCATCTAAGTTTAGCACAGAGGAATCAGACATGACCAAGATGCTTCTAAGCAGAAACAGTTTTTGTTACACAGCTCAGATAAAAAAAATAGTCTAAGTTGCAGCTGTAAAAATGGCAGAAAGCTGAGAAAACCAAAATATAAATTAAAATGTCAACTCCAGAAAGCAACTAGGGAAAAGGGGGGGGGGAAGAAGCATTTATAACTGTGTTATAAATAGATATAAATAGCTAAGAACTGCTACACACACGAGCTCCTCTGCATGTCACAGGGGACACGTATCAATATTACTTTCAGTTTCATCCAATTATTTTCTCCACTTCTTTTCATACACAATAATTCACCCCTGCTTCAGTTCTTCTCTCAGTTCTCCAATTCATCCTCCCCACCAAAGGCTTTTGGGACACCTAAGGTCTATTTAAATATTAAAATGTGGTGTTTATCTATTAAAAGGTGGAACAGAAGATGCTATGAGGCAGCATAGTTTAAATACAAACGAGGCTTAGTTTTCTTGGCAAAATAAATTACCAATAAACTTCTGAATCTCTAACACTGATCAAAATGAAAATAATTCAAGATGAATATGGCCAAATTAATTTGTTATTCAAACAGGACTCAACACAGAAACAGTTGAAAGCTGAACCACTGCTCAATTCTGCAGATGAAATCTGGGACCATGGAAGTCAAATCACAGCTGAAGCTGCCCAAGGTTTGGTTGGTTTTTTTTTTCCCCAGCTCTTCTTAAATGGCAGGAAAAGGAAAAATTGCTACCTGCACTGGAGACACTCCGGAGCTGAGCCACAGAGCACAGAGGCAGCTTTCAAATCCTCCTCCTCAGCTTTCCTGGGGAAATTACAGCTCATCGCAAGGAAACCTCCCCATAAGGGAAAGTTCCTGCATAACGAGCCGAGGTGTGAGCGCCAATTAAGGTCCCCGCAGATCCCATTGTTCCTGCCGTGGGGCTCGGGCACCCAGACAAGTCAGGACGGCTGAACTGACCCCGCAGCAAAAACACGACTCCAGCTCCATTCAGAGGTGGTTTGAAGATAGGGCTGAACCCGGCTGACCTCGGGATGACACCGCAAGCACGGTGCTTCTGCATTCCCCAGCCTCCCAGCCCCATGTGCTCCTGCTGCTTCTCGCTGCTCGGGCTCTCCAGCCCAGCCTGTGCTCCAAAAACCAGAGCACCCCTTGCCAGCTGTAGGGCACTGCTACTCTGCTCCATCCTAAAAACATGGCTTTGCTCACCTCATCCAGAGGAATTAATTGACTTTTGTCCCAGACCAAGCCTGTTCTCACAAGCAGTTGTTACATGTTAGCTGGTAACCCTAAGAAACTGCTCCCGAGTTTGAGACCTAAATCTTTGTGCTTTGCAACTTCAGCCACAGCAACACCTCCAGAACCAATTCAACCAGAAGACTCCCAGTTTAGCAGCTCAGCAGTTCACTGTGCACAGCATCTAGATGGGGTCCACATCCCTCAATCCAGTGTTTTCATCCCCACCACAGCACCAAGCTGAGAGACCATTAGCAAATGGGACCTTACATCCCACCAGAGGGGGAGAAAAGGACATTTCCGTTAGCCACAAAAACAGCTGGCAAGTGAACATAGAGGAAGGCTAAAACTGAAATAATGGCTGGGCAATGGAGCTGAAATATTCCCAAGGAAGGGAGGAACAGCCAGGCCCTGGAGGCAGGAGAAGAGCAAGTTTAAAACTCCATGGATAAAGATTACAACACAGGATTACACTGCTGCCTACCAAACCTCCTCCAGTGATCCCAGCAGCCACCAAATAAAGAAATACAGGTGCTGAACTCAAACTGAGAAATAAACTTCTGCTGGGAATTACATTTCCACATCACCCAAATCAGTTGATTTTATGAAACAAACTAATATCTTTCCTAAGGAAAGTGCTCTCTTGATTTCACTTGGTTTTCCAAGTCGTGGATGTCAACAGCACAACAAACAGCATTTCATCTCTCTCTTAAAAAAAACAAACACCATCCTCATCATAAATATTTAAGCTCATTGTTTTAAGGTTAACAATAATAGTTTAATTATTTCTCGCTAAGTTAGAATTTAGAAGAAAAAATAAGTAGCTTTCATAGCATGAATAGATTCTGACATTTCCACATGCAAAATCAGCTTTAAAAGACTTGTGCTTCAAACTTAAGATGTGGAAGTGTGTCTGGAGTGGAGTGGGAGATATAACTCCATAAATCCCTCCTAAAAAAATAAAATAAAATAAATTATGCCAGCTAATACAGTGTATAAAAAGCCCCCATATAATCTGTAAAATGTATACAAGTTCAACAAAGCTCCCAACCTACACCAGTGTGTTTATGCTCACATATGCAGGATGAAACCACTCCAAGAAAGGATTCAGAAGCAATTATTATTTGATCTTATAAACAGAAATGACCAAAAAAAGTAGTTATATTATTATTGAATATAAAAAACTTCAAAAACCAAGTATGCAGTGCACATGGATGTGCTGCTCCAGAAGCATCACTGGCTCCAGGGTGCCTTGAAAGCCAGAGGCTGAACACTTCAAGCTTCCAGTGCCACAATAGAAAGTGAATGAATTAAAGGGATGAAGAGAGGAGCAATAGAAAAGAAAGTAAGAAAAAAAATATATTTCTTCAAGTTAACTACTTCCAGCCTGTCAAAATACTCAAAATGCAACATTTAATAATCAGTGAAAGCTAATCCTGAGGTGATCACTGCAGGGCTGAGAATAAAAGTCCCTTCTCATTGTCAGCATTTAATCATGTTCAAGTCCTTAACTTGCTAAATGTGCATTGTTGGGTGATGTCAAACTGGACCATGTACCTTCAAACAACAATCTGGAGATGCTTTTAGCTTAAATTGCCTTCTAAAAGCCCTTCAGCCTGAGTGTGCCTCACGAGCATGTGTGGTTTTCCCACCCAAAACGTGCAACTCTGCAATCTCCAGTTACATGTATTCAAATAAAACCCAGAGTTATGTGATAACAGACAAAACCAGGGCTTATCTGCTCTGCAACTTACCCCCTTCTAGCCAAAACAATTGATTAGCATTATGAAATACAACTCTTACCAGAAAAACCAAACAAAAAACAATATTAAATGTTCCTACTCATCTTCCTGCTTCTGCTTAATAGGAACTTCTCTCCAAGGAGTTTAAAAACCAAGACACAAATCCACACAATTTGCTTCCTCAGGTTGAATTATCAATACTCACAACCATGCTACAGCCCAGAAGCCTCCTCCTTTCACAGCTGGAATCTCCAAGTAAGAGAAATGAGCTGTTGATTTGTAAAATGCTGTGAGTGGATATCAAACCCTAAGATGCTTGACTAGAAACAGCTCCAGAGTATTCATCAAGATCCAATCAATAGAAAAATTAAAATGCTCACACTGCCAAACTGGGCAGCACACACTGGTTTGGAGTGGGATGATGAGCAGGGTGTGTTGGACCACAGAGGCTGCATGACATTTTAATACAGTCCAAAGAACTTCAGCACTAGTAGTAGAAATGAGTGATAAACATCAAATGTCCTTTCCAGGCTTTAAGCTTATGTTAAAAAAATAATAATCTAGGGTGTTGTTTGGGTTTTTTAAAACAAAAATAAACAAACACCAATCCAAAAGAAACAAACCACAGAAAAAAAAAAAAAAAAAAGGAAAAAACCCACCAAAATACTCACACAAAAAAAGGAAAAAAAACCCAAACAAAAAACAAACCACACCAAAAAGCAACAAACCACCACATCAAAAAGCAAATGGACCCAAATCTGCATTTTCTTAGAATATCAAATATCAGTCATGAGCAAAACAAATCACCTGCCTGTCCTAGCAAGTCTAGGTTGTAAAGAACAGGTCAGGCAGATGTGTCAACCTTAACCATTTGAAGTCTTGCTCAGCTGTAAATACCCAGTTCTTTCCAGGGAAAGGCAGCCCTGGAAGGTGGTGCTGACCCCACAAACCCTTTCTGAGTTCACCAAGGCTCCACACAGGCTGGTGCAGCAGGGAAAGCTGAGTCCTGAGTAACAGCAGCTTTGTGTCTTTGCAGGGTACAAGTAACTCCTCAGCCTCCCTGGTGCTTCCAACACCTTTCACAAGGTGAACTCTGGGCTAAAAACCAGGCCTCCTATCACTCCAGTAACTGAGATGTCAGAAGTGAGGATGTGGATCTCTCCAGATCCCTTTCAAAACACATCAAATCAATCACAGTCATACTCATTATGCATAAAAGCTGTTTAAACATCCTCCAATATTTAACCCCTGTCATCCCCAGCAGCCAAAAGCTGACGTTGAGGAATGATCTGTAGAGCCCTGGGAAAAGGGCCACCCCATGAATGAAGCTGTCACTACAGGGCAGTAATCTAAACAATCTATTAATAGCACAGCTCATCATCTTGGCTGGCTGCTGTATGTATATAGTGCTCCAACAATCATCTCATTTAAGATTATTTATTATATATAGCAAACAGAGCCACATCTCTGTGCAAACAAACTCCATTCTTACCAAAAAAGCAGCATTTTAGTGCCACTCTGCAGCAGTTTAGTGAGGTACAAACCTGACTTTCTGCATTATTAGTTGAGCAGTCCCCAAGCAGCTGGCTTGTTGGCACTCCTGCAGCAGCTTTCCATTAATAAGTTTATTTAAACAGGATTTATCAAAATAAAATCATTTAAAAAATAAATGCTGTATTTTAGAAATATTCAGTGCAAACACAGGGCTGCAAGGTCGGTTTTTAAGACTGAAAAAACCCAAACTGCTCTCTGAGATGGCTTGGTTAGTACCATGCTGTTGTTCCTTTTAATCACACTCCCAGATTCCAGCAGAAGTTGATTCTTTGGGAAGTACTCGAAGTTTTGCTCACGGTGTTACTACACCTCGTAAAACAATGGGGGAAATAGTAAAAGAAAAAGAAGAGTAACCCCCCACGATGCTAAAACAGAAGATTCCTTTTAACATTAACAGCCAAGCGAGGAAAAAAAACCAATGGGAAAGGCATGGAGCCTCCTTTGACAGCTGTAACCTCTGAGAAGCCAATCCCCACGCACAGAGCTTTGGCTGAGGCGGAGACACGGCTTCATTGAAGAAATTCTTCAGGGTGCGTTTACTATCGGCTCTCTCCATGCAAGTCCAGACACATTAGGTGACAGCCTCTATCTCAGCCTTATACAACCCCGAGGAGAGCAGAAGTTGGGTGTTTAAAGAGCAGCGAGGCAAAGCGGTGCAACCCAAACACACCAGAGCAGCGCCGAGAGGTGTCAAACCCTCCCCTGGAACTTCTCTTCACCCCATACAAAGCTACGAGAATAAATATCACGTATCTATTTTATTTGGTTTTTTTATTCCACACTCTCCGGTTTATTTCCAAAGAAGCCCAACACTCACGATGTCAGTCAAAACTGACATTTGAGCAACACCCCGCAGCGCCAAAACACTCCTTGCGGGATAAGTGCGAGAAGCCGCTCTGCGAACAACCCACCCGGCCTCTCTCACCCCAGAGCCAAAGCTGATCCCTCTCCCCGACCCCCCCAGCACACGCGGACGAGCCGCAGTCAAAGCGCACGGCGGCCCCGCTTGTCACCGCCGCAGCAGCCGGGCAGGGCCTCCCGCATCCCGCCGCCGGCGCTCCGAACCCGCAGCTTCCCCGCACGCCAAGGCGGCCGCGCCACGCTAAGTGCGGCCGCTCGCTCATTCAGAGACGCATCTTGCGCCTTCCTCCTTCTTACGCTAACGTAAAGGCCTCCCCCTCCACACACACACACACACTTCCCCAGCACTAATCAAAACACTCGCGAGTCGGGACGCAAAGAAGATGGCGGAGCAGGGCCCGCTGACGGCGCCGGACAAGCAGTTTACGCTGCGCTCTTTGCGCAGGGCCCCGGCACAAGAGCGCGGCGCTGCGGTGGGGAGCGTGCGTAGTGCGCTTGGTGAATGCCAATGGCCTATTTCCCGTGAGGGGAGGGGAAGGGGGGGGGGGGGGGGTTGTCTGATAAACAATGGTGCCCCCCCTGCGCGGCTCCCTTACCGATTCCTCCTCTTTCTCCATCCCCGTGGGCATCTGCGGCACAGCCCGGTTGATGGAGACGCAGTCGTTGAGGTCGGGCATGTCCTTGCCGCGGTAGATGGGCAGCGGTTTGGCGGCGTCTAGCGCCCGGGCTCGGAAGGAGAGTTTGCTCATTGTCTCCCCCTCACAATAACACCCCGGGGCCGGGCGGGCGCGGGGGGGGGCCTTCAGTGCGGCCTCGCCGCCGCCTCCCAGCCGCTCCCGCACCCGGCCCGCACCACCATGGAGGGTCCCGCCGCCCCGGAACAGCTCTCCGCGGGGCCGCCCGTAGCTCACAGCGCACGCCCCGAAGCCCTAGATCCGCGCCGGGCTCGCTCGATCCGCTCCCTGCGCCATGGCAAACATGGCGGACATTAACCAAAGCGGCCAGCGATCCCGGCAGCCAACGCGAGAGCTCCGAGGGGGGGGGTGGAGGGGGGGGAGAGGCCGTGAGGGAGGAGGGAGGAGAAGGGAGCCGAGGTGCGCGCGCAGCCGAAGGGCGGGAAGCTGAGGGGAGGAGGAGGCGGCGGCGGCGGGGACGCGCTCGCTGAGGCGGGACGGGACGGGGTCCGCTGAGGCGAAACGAGGGGTGTTTTGTGAGGGGAGGGCGGATTCGCTACCCCCTCCCCGACCTCCCAGCCGCTCCCCGAGCCCCGGGAGGAGCTTGTGATTGGAGAAAGCGGCCGCGGTAGCGAGTGGTGGAGGCGAGAGGTGCCCTTCACGAACCCCCCCAGGGTGCCAGGCAGCGGGGTCACCCCGGTCCGGTGGCGGGAACCCTGAGGGGTGACTGCGAGGCGGGAAGGGACGGTTCCTTCATCCCAGGCTCCTCTCCCCTCCGGCTGGTCGGGGGTTAAAGCGGCCGTCAGAAGAATTAATTCTGTTCCCAACACTTCAGAAACAAACTGACACCTGCTCAGTTTTCCTTTTATTTTCATCAGGAGCGGCGGCTCTGCAGCGACCGAGCCTCAGAGAGGGGTTGAAGTTCCCTGTGCTGTAAAATAAGGTGCTGCTCATGCACAGAAGTTTCTCTCAGAGCTGTCCACAGGCGTGCAGTGACTCGTGGTGCACACTCACTGATGCTCTTCCACTGTACAAATGCCTCACTCTTCTGTAGCTTGGGGTTTTTTTGGCCCCCTTTCCAAGGTTACAAACCTAAACAGACAGGAACAAGGCA
Organism: Ceyx cyanopectus; assembly: GCA_013401355.1. NCBI lineage: Eukaryota > Metazoa > Chordata > Aves > Coraciiformes > Alcedinidae > Ceyx > Ceyx cyanopectus. The sequence continues at coordinate 44,412 of VYZU01068935.1, read as the reverse complement.
CCTGACTTGGAAAGAATAACTCAGAGTTCTACACGTGGAGAAAACCACGTCCTCTCCCAACATCAGTGACTTGAGCTTTCAAAGCCCTTCAAAGCCCTTTAGTACTTCAAATACCTCATCACCTCTAGATTATTTAGACACCCTGAGAGCTGCCCAGCTGCTTTTTTTCCCCCTCCACCTTTGGGCTGTTACAGGAGTTGTCAGTGCAGTCTTCTGTCTAAAATAAACTGGAACTTGTTAGGAAGACAAAACCACCACGTCACCATTTGAACCATGGTGCCAAGTGTATCTAATATTCCTTTTGCTGATTTAAAAAAGAACAACAACAACAAAAAAGCTTCACTAAATAGGTTCAGCCTTTGAATTGCAGCTCATTTTTAATTACCTGCTGCATTTGTTATTTATATGGGTTTATACAGCAAATACAACTACTGGTCATGATAAACACACAATTTGCAAAATGAAGAATAAAGAATTGTGTCAGCTGGAGACAGAGATAAGGAAGATGAAATGAGTGCAGGAATACACAAGAGGGGAAAAAAAGCAGCAGCAATAACATTACAGTCATGAGCCATGGACCCAAAATTAGCTTGGGAAAGAGATTTGGAAATTATATTACTTACTTCCCTGAAAGCATCAGGTTCTTGTTCAGCAGTAGCCATATCAACAAATGAAGCTTTAAAAACGATGAGAAAAGGAGCAGAGAACAAAAACTGATAGGTTGCACTTATAATTCACTGGCAATATTTTTCTTCATAAAGATAGGCAATTCCTGACTTGAAATGAACACACAAATATTTCAACATTGGATGGTTTCCAACTTTGAATTTATTAGTTCTGCACCAGTTTGGACGTGGCCAAACTTTCCACACTTTGATACCTCCAAAGTGAGTCACAATCGACTGGTAGCAGCAGCCACTTTCCAGAGAGTATTTGCAACTTCTGCCTGAAGTTATCAGCTGCTTAAAGATGTGTAAATGCTGAACTAGATTGATGCTCACCTGCCAGCACCCACCTGCTCAGCACATTTAGAGCTGTACCCAAGCGTGAGCTCCCCCTAGAGCTGTTGACAAACAGCACGAAGTCCAGTCTCAGCAAATAAAATGCATTTTCAGCTCGGATTTGCTGCAATTTGCTCTATTAAACCACCACGCAGCTCCTGTGACCACGGCGAACGTGCATTTCAAAGGGCTGGGGTGGCTGCCTCAAACAGGCAGCTCCTCAAGTGCTTCCTCCAGCAGATAAAAGGACTTTCCTCCTCCTGCTTCCCCTCTAGCAAGAAAGAGGCATTTTACACTCCACCGTGGGATCCTTCTGCCTTTTCAGGCAGCGTGGCTGAACAGTAGGTACCAGTAACTTCCCTTTGTGTGAGTGGCCTGTTCTTTTCCACTGCTTAAACCTGGGGGGAAAAAAAAACACAAAAATGCACCATATTTACCCTCGAGGTGGCTCTTAGTCCTAAATTCATCCCATGCTTTTCTTTCTCTAAGCAATGCATTTTATTTTTGATTTTTCACTGATGCCCTGTAGGATACTCAGGGGTTTTATGTTGTCAAAGAAGCTGTTGCACAGAGCTGAACATGGGTAGAATTAAAGTTTCAGCAGTAGCTTAGCTTTAAGCCAGGTCTAGATGTCTTCCCAGTACATACTCTGATCTTTTTACCTTGCAAAATATTACAGGATTTCAACTGTAAAAATATTAGGAGCTGTTCTTGACCTATTATGGATAAAATAACTTACTTTGGATGCCCGAATCAAGGAAACAATGTCCCAAAAGAAATTATTTTGTTCAGTAGTTTAGTTCTGCCTTGTCTTCTATTGAGCAGAATGGAACTGAATATTCACAATTGCATACTGGATGGGCCAAAAACACCCACATTTCATGGGAACACCTACATCCAGGGAAATGTTAGAGTTACAGAGGTTTGATTGCTTGCTCACATCCTTGCTCTTGGTTCTGCCTCTCCACAGTGACAGTTGACATAAGGAATGCTGTTCTCACTGTGTCTTTTTACAAGGTTTTCCTGGTTTGTTTTGGTTTTTAAACTAATTATATCTCCCTGTGTCAGTCTTATGTCACACAGAAGCATCACCTATGGATGATTATGTCAAGAAATTGTACATTATTGCAATATGATATGTCATGAGCCTGTAATAGTTCTTTAGATTGATGAGGGTTCCTTGTAAGTACAGTAAGTATTGAAAAAAAAAAAAAAGAAAAAGAAAGCAGGGATGGGAGAGAAACAGAGATTCTAGAAGTGGATAAAGGTCTCTGGAAACTCAGTGTCATTCAGCCTCAGGGGTGTTTGAAACCTTAATTAATTGGTTGGTGTTACAAGATAACTACAATTTCAGGGTGCTAATGGCTGTAAACACACAAAAATCACCATCAAGATAGGAAGCCTGAGGAAGAATTGTCTTTGCCTCCTGCAGAAGATGTGATTAGGAAAGTGATGCTGCTGAATCTGTGCAAAGGAATCTTTCCAGTGTCACCCACAGGGCCATTCAGGATTCCTGCCTCACTAGACAAGTGTTTTGATCTCAGCTTCATGAGAATGGAGCCTACAAGTAGCCAGGAGACTGGCTTAGTGACTTCAGCACAAGGGAAAGAGCTGAGCTTTCCAGGAGATATATGAATGGACTAGGGGAGTCTTTTTAAAGGTTATGAAGTCCTCCTTTCTCCCTGTGTCTGAGAACTCCCATTGATGTGAAAGGAACCTCTGTCCTATTCATTTCAAAGGGGGTTTTGTCAGGAAAAAGAGCTTGATCAAAGTAGCTACTAAGCATGCTTAGTGGCTAATGTTAGAGCTAAATCTATCAGCTGTTCCAAACCATTCCCATTTCAAATTATTCTAAGGTTTAGGGGACTGGCAGCCTGCACAGTTTCCTCTGTAAGGTTACTAAAACCTATTAGCCAAAACCTGAAATCTAGTATGGAATAGCTTCTTGGGAGACTTAAATCTCTCCATGAAAATTATAAAAGTCAAAAATAAGAGTTAAAACCTCGAGCCCAACAGCAACAGGCACTGAATAAACCTAAGTGAAAAGGCAGCTTGTTCCCCCCATTAAAGCAGGAAGGTAAGATGATGAAAAATGAGCTAAGAAGCATCAGGAAGCTCTGGAGTTTGATACCAAAAAGAACCATGTCAAGAAATATGCTTAAAATGAAAGAAAAAAAGTGCTTTGTGCCTGAAGGTGAACACAGGCAGCAGAAAGGCTCCTCAGCTCTTTAAAGGAACCCAGTGCAACTGCTTCCTGTGGTATAAAATCTTGGATTCTTACTCAAAAGATAACCCTGCTTTTGATGGTCACAGGGTTTTTTTTTTTAGGACACAATTCAACAGGTCAGTTTACAAACAACAATGCAACTCTGAAACCAGACAATTGAGGTTCACAATTATATTCCCTCAACCTGCACAACACACTATTCCAGTATGGAACAACTCATTTATCCAACACATACCCAGGCAGTGAGGATGCAAAAGGATTTTGTTTCCTGAGAGGTCATTGGCAGGTGCTGATAAAAACATGAAGTTTTGCCTTTGCAGGTGGCAGGGTTCAGGGTCAGGGCAGCTCACTAGACCTAGAACAGATGCTCTCTGCTACCCCCCTCCTCCCTCACCCTCCCCACAGGGAAAGGGAATAAGGGAGACAGACTTAGCAATTAGAAAAGGTAACTAGAACAGCTTTAATGAAAAATTTAATGAAAATGGTCAGTGTGGAGGCACCAGAGAGGGTATTCTTGGTATCTGCCAGGCAAGGCTTGAGAGGAGATCCCAGTGCAGCATTCCCAAGGGTGATCTGGCAGGGAAAGTGGGAAGTGAGACCACGTTATGGCAGCTGCTTCTGTTCCTCAGCCCTGGCTTTGGCCACAGGCTTCAATGCAACAGCTGCTCCTGTGCCACCAACTACAACATATGCCAGTAAACAGAAGGGGAAAATGCCAACTGGTATTAATACCAACCCACCCCCAAGAACAGGAAATCTCAGGGGTTTATTCTTTCCCTTAAGACAAACAAATGATCTTTCTCCTGCTCTCCCCTTCCCCCTCAACCCCAAAGACAAAAAAAAAAAAAAAGAGCTTTTTGCACTAACCAAAGCCAGATGATGCTCAGTGTGGCACGGGCTGGTCCCTTCCTGGTTACCTAAAAAAATATTAAGCCTTGATAATTGCTGTCTTCTGGAGAGCTGGCCCAGATACCACAATTGTCCTTACTGGTTAAAAATGGCAATGATTTCCCTGCCCACCCAATTCTGAGGCTGGGATGCTTTGCTTTGGCCTGATCTGGAGCAGTTGTCCTCACTGGGATGGCTTCACAGGGTGAAAATGGGAACCCTGGTGCAGAAAGCAGAGTGTCTCCCTGTGGATCAACACCTCTGAGCTGTTCCTGAAGTCACAGGTTAATCCTTCCAAGGAAAATGATCCATAAAGCCCAGGAGTTGCAATCCCAACCCATCTGGATTATCCCCAATACATTTGTAAGCTACCAAGCTTTTTCCTCCTGGTGAAATGATTCAACATGGGCTCTGCTTCCTTTGATCAAAAAGAATGACAGGTTTAAGTTTCCCCTTAAAAGCAAATTATAATGAAGCAAGAGGTAGTTTCTCCTCTCATCTGAACTACCAGTCAGTATTTTATTTTACCTGCAACAGGAGATAGAAAAGCAGATTTCTTGGAGGTTATTCTGAGATATTACTCAGGAAACTCAGTGAACAGCTTGGACTCTAAATTTAAATAAAAAGAATTCTAAATGCACACCAAATATTGTCTACCACTGGCCCCTAGCAACCCACCAAGCAAAAGAAACCACTTTCAAATCCATTTTTTTCTTTGCTTTATTCAACACTGAGCCAATAAAACTTTTATATGGCGGTTCTAGCAGGAAAAAAAAATAGATTACTGTCAAAGCAGAAAAACAACTGCATAGATTTAACCCAGTAGCAGTTCCTTTGTTCAGAGCTTCAGNAAGCATGCTTAGTGGCTAATGTTAGAGCTAAATCTATCAGCTGTTCCAAACCATTCCCATTTCAAATTATTCTAAGGTTTAGGGGACTGGCAGCCTGCACAGTTTCCTCTGTAAGGTTACTAAAACCTATTAGCCAAAACCTGAAATCTAGTATGGAATAGCTTCTTGGGAGACTTAAATCTCTCCATGAAAATTATAAAAGTCAAAAATAAGAGTTAAAACCTCGAGCCCAACAGCAACAGGCACTGAATAAACCTAAGTGAAAAGGCAGCTTGTTCCCCCCATTAAAGCAGGAAGGTAAGATGATGAAAAATGAGCTAAGAAGCATCAGGAAGCTCTGGAGTTTGATACCAAAAAGAACCATGTCAAGAAATATGCTTAAAATGAAAGAAAAAAAGTGCTTTGTGCCTGAAGGTGAACACAGGCAGCAGAAAGGCTCCTCAGCTCTTTAAAGGAACCCAGTGCAACTGCTTCCTGTGGTATAAAATCTTGGATTCTTACTCAAAAGATAACCCTGCTTTTGATGGTCACAGGGTTTTTTTTTTTAGGACACAATTCAACAGGTCAGTTTACAAACAACAATGCAACTCTGAAACCAGACAATTGAGGTTCACAATTATATTCCCTCAACCTGCACAACACACTATTCCAGTATGGAACAACTCATTTATCCAACACATACCCAGGCAGTGAGGATGCAAAAGGATTTTGTTTCCTGAGAGGTCATTGGCAGGTGCTGATAAAAACATGAAGTTTTGCCTTTGCAGGTGGCAGGGTTCAGGGTCAGGGCAGCTCACTAGACCTAGAACAGATGCTCTCTGCTACCCCCCTCCTCCCTCACCCTCCCCACAGGGAAAGGGAATAAGGGAGACAGACTTAGCAATTAGAAAAGGTAACTAGAACAGCTTTAATGAAAAATTTAATGAAAATGGTCAGTGTGGAGGCACCAGAGAGGGTATTCTTGGTATCTGCCAGGCAAGGCTTGAGAGGAGATCCCAGTGCAGCATTCCCAAGGGTGATCTGGCAGGGAAAGTGGGAAGTGAGACCACGTTATGGCAGCTGCTTCTGTTCCTCAGCCCTGGCTTTGGCCACAGGCTTCAATGCAACAGCTGCTCCTGTGCCACCAACTACAACATATGCCAGTAAACAGAAGGGGAAAATGCCAACTGGTATTAATACCAACCCACCCCCAAGAACAGGAAATCTCAGGGGTTTATTCTTTCCCTTAAGACAAACAAATGATCTTTCTCCTGCTCTCCCCTTCCCCCTCAACCCCAAAGACAAAAAAAAAAAAAAAGAGCTTTTTGCACTAACCAAAGCCAGATGATGCTCAGTGTGGCACGGGCTGGTCCCTTCCTGGTTACCTAAAAAAATATTAAGCCTTGATAATTGCTGTCTTCTGGAGAGCTGGCCCAGATACCACAATTGTCCTTACTGGTTAAAAATGGCAATGATTTCCCTGCCCACCCAATTCTGAGGCTGGGATGCTTTGCTTTGGCCTGATCTGGAGCAGTTGTCCTCACTGGGATGGCTTCACAGGGTGAAAATGGGAACCCTGGTGCAGAAAGCAGAGTGTCTCCCTGTGGATCAACACCTCTGAGCTGTTCCTGAAGTCACAGGTTAATCCTTCCAAGGAAAATGATCCATAAAGCCCAGGAGTTGCAATCCCAACCCATCTGGATTATCCCCAATACATTTGTAAGCTACCAAGCTTTTTCCTCCTGGTGAAATGATTCAACATGGGCTCTGCTTCCTTTGATCAAAAAGAATGACAGGTTTAAGTTTCCCCTTAAAAGCAAATTATAATGAAGCAAGAGGTAGTTTCTCCTCTCATCTGAACTACCAGTCAGTATTTTATTTTACCTGCAACAGGAGATAGAAAAGCAGATTTCTTGGAGGTTATTCTGAGATATTACTCAGGAAACTCAGTGAACAGCTTGGACTCTAAATTTAAATAAAAAGAATTCTAAATGCACACCAAATATTGTCTACCACTGGCCCCTAGCAACCCACCAAGCAAAAGAAACCACTTTCAAATCCATTTTTTTCTTTGCTTTATTCAACACTGAGCCAATAAAACTTTTATATGGCGGTTCTAGCAGGAAAAAAAAATAGATTACTGTCAAAGCAGAAAAACAACTGCATAGATTTAACCCAGTAGCAGTTCCTTTGTTCAGAGCTTCAGGCTTATTGCAATGTGTAGCCTCCTAAGGTGATGAGAACATTATCCAGCTTTCCCTGCACTGTTTTGCCTCTTTCCAGCTAAATATAATAACACCACATGGCAAAATCAAAAGGGGGGGGGAAGGGGGAAATAATAAAAAAAAAATCCTTTGGAAAAATGAAGCAAAATGGGGATTCTAAATTGTTGTAACAAAAGGTGTAAGGGGAAGAACAACAGCTTGACACTGAGGATCACCACGGGGCAGGGAGATTTGTGGGGATAATTACTGAAATTAACCTGTCTGTCAACAAATTTGATCTACACTGCTTTGTGCCTGTGAGCTCAAGAGTTGTGGGATGTGAGGGAAGTTGTGCTTTACAGGAGCACCTCCCAGCAACTCCACAAGCCCTTCTTCACACTCAGTTCTTCAAATTAAGTACCAACCCAGTATGGAAGTGATTCCTCCTTCATTCCTTCTGCTGTGATGCTCCATCTGGAGAATGCTGACATGCAGGAGCCAAGTCCAGAGGGTTTTGAAGATGCCTGGGAGCTGGAGCACCTAAGGCTGGGTCTGCTCCATGTGGAGCATCTCCAATTGCTGAGCAGAACCAGGATCTTCTGGAGGTCCCCAGGAGAGGAGGAGGGAAGAGTTACAAGCAGCAACAGGGGAAAGTGGTTAAGCATAAGGAAAAAAAAAACCCCTCTCATTCTTACCTGGGGATATTTCTGTACCATCTCTGTTTTTCTCCCTAAATATGGATAAGATGGATCTTGTCTAAGCTCAGAAAAATTCTCTTTATCACCTGCTTTTAACAAAAGGCCCCTTGGGACTTTCAAGAGCCAGTATCACTCTGCAATAGATATGCACAAAACATCTATTGAAATAGAAATATATATAAAACCCCAGACAAGCAAGTAATATTTATATTTTGGTTTCATTCTTTTATATGACAAATCTAAAGCAGGAAGAGAGAAGAATTATTGGCTTGGCTTCAGAGGAGTCTAAAAACTTCCTCTAATTTTTAGTTAGTTTTCTTTCAGCCACTCAGCAATTTCACACTGTGAGGTGTGGCTGAAGAAATTTGGCATTATCAACATGTTTTATTAATAATTAATAATAATAAAGACTAAAAGTATACAAATATTAATCAGTATTTTAATATAATTTATTAGTATCCTATAATAATAAATAGTAATGGTTATTTTATATTATTATAAATCTAACTTATAGTAATAATAGATTCTTTAGAATAATTATAAATAATAATTCTTGGCACTCAGTCCCCAAGATTCAGCTGCAGGTTGCTGTGCCAACAGCACGTGCTTGGCTTACCTCAAAATGATTGTATTTTCTAGGAGTCCTCCCTGAGTTGCAGCTGGGTGGAGAGCTCTGATCTGAGCTAATTTTGACCCAGGAGAGTGGGGCTCTCCCAGCCCTGCAGTCTGATGGAGGATCATAGACTTGGTTGGAAAAGACCTTTCAGAGCCATTAACTGCCACGTCCACCACCAAACCCTGTCCCTCAGCACCAGTTTCAGACTGGTAAGTCCCACTCTAACTGCAGATGACCAGCTCAATTCACCTGGAGCACAGTAAAACAGTCTAAACTGGGAAGTTCTGGTTCCATGTGCTTGGCTTTCCTTCTGTGCTGGCACCTCTTAATAACGTGTTTTATTCCTCTCCAGTGCCAGCTGGAAAAGGAACAGATCCTCCATGTGACAAGACAACCACAACAAGGAACTGTGGGGCTTGGCACATCACTGGAGTTATTAATTCCCTGAGGAACAGCTCCCCAGGTCTTCATTCCACTGTGGGCAGAGACCTGGTCATGTTTTCCCAGCCCAGGNATATATATATATATATATTTATATATATATATTTATATCTATCTTATATGCAGAGCATGCTTTATAATAGCTCAACTAATAAGAAACTGCATAAACAATAATGAACCTAAACCTAAATCCATATTCAAACACTACCAGTCAGTATTTTATTTTACCTGCAACAGGAGATAGAAAAGCAGATTTCTTGGAGGTTATTCTGAGATATTACTCAGGAAACTCAGTGAACAGCTTGGACTCTAAATTTAAATAAAAAGAATTCTAAATGCACACCAAATATTGTCTACCACTGGCCCCTAGCAACCCACCAAGCAAAAGAAACCACTTACAAATCCATTTTTTTCTTTGCTTTATTCAACACTGAGCCAATAAAACTTTTATATGGCGGTTCTAGCAGGAAAAAAAAATAGATTACTGTCAAAGCAGAAAAACAACTGCATAGATTTAACCCAGTAGCAGTTCCTTTGTTCAGAGCTTCAGGCTTATTGCAATGTGTAGCCTCCTAAGGTGATGAGAACATTATCCAGCTTTCCCTGCACTGTTTTGCCTCTTTCCAGCTAAATATAATAACACCACATGGCAAAATCAAAAGGGGGGGGGAAGGGGGAAATAATAAAAAAAAAATCCTTTGGAAAAATGAAGCAAAATGGGGATTCTAAATTGTTGTAACAAAAGGTGTAAGGGGAAGAACAACAGCTTGACACTGAGGATCACCACGGGGCAGGGAGATTTGTGGGGATAATTACTGAAATTAACCTGTCTGTCAACAAATTTGATCTACACTGCTTTGTGCCTGTGAGCTCAAGAGTTGTGGGATGTGAGGGAAGTTGTGCTTTACAGGAGCACCTCCCAGCAACTCCACAAGCCCTTCTTCACACTCAGTTCTTCAAATTAAGTACCAACCCAGTATGGAAGTGATTCCTCCTTCATTCCTTCTGCTGTGATGCTCCATCTGGAGAATGCTGACATGCAGGAGCCAAGTCCAGAGGGTTTTGAAGATGCCTGGGAGCTGGAGCACCTAAGGCTGGGTCTGCTCCATGTGGAGCATCTCCAATTGCTGAGCAGAACCAGGATCTTCTGGAGGTCCCCAGGAGAGGAGGAGGGAAGAGTTACAAGCAGCAACAGGGGAAAGTGGTTAAGCATAAGGAAAAAAAAAACCCCTCTCATTCTTACCTGGGGATATTTCTGTACCATCTCTGTTTTTCTCCCTAAATATGGATAAGATGGATCTTGTCTAAGCTCAGAAAAATTCTCTTTATCACCTGCTTTTAACAAAAGGCCCCTTGGGACTTTCAAGAGCCAGTATCACTCTGCAATAGATATGCACAAAACATCTATTGAAATAGAAATATATATAAAACCCCAGACAAGCAAGTAATATTTATATTTTGGTTTCATTCTTTTATATGACAAATCTAAAGCAGGAAGAGAGAAGAATTATTGGCTTGGCTTCAGAGGAGTCTAAAAACTTCCTCTAATTTTTAGTTAGTTTTCTTTCAGCCACTCAGCAATTTCACACTGTGAGGTGTGGCTGAAGAAATTTGGCATTATCAACATGTTTTATTAATAATTAATAATAATAAAGACTAAAAGTATACAAATATTAATCAGTATTTTAATATAATTTATTAGTATCCTATAATAATAAATAGTAATGGTTATTTTATATTATTATAAATCTAACTTATAGTAATAATAGATTCTTTAGAATAATTATAAATAATAATTCTTGGCACTCAGTCCCCAAGATTCAGCTGCAGGTTGCTGTGCCAACAGCACGTGCTTGGCTTACCTCAAAATGATTGTATTTTCTAGGAGTCCTCCCTGAGTTGCAGCTGGGTGGAGAGCTCTGATCTGAGCTAATTTTGACCCAGGAGAGTGGGGCTCTCCCAGCCCTGCAGTCTGATGGAGGATCATAGACTTGGTTGGAAAAGACCTTTCAGAGCCATTAACTGCCACGTCCACCACCAAACCCTGTCCCTCAGCACCAGTTTCAGACTGGTAAGTCCCACTCTAACTGCAGATGACCAGCTCAATTCACCTGGAGCACAGTAAAACAGTCTAAACTGGGAAGTTCTGGTTCCATGTGCTTGGCTTTCCTTCTGTGCTGGCACCTCTTAATAACGTGTTTTATTCCTCTCCAGTGCCAGCTGGAAAAGGAACAGATCCTCCATGTGACAAGACAACCACAACAAGGAACTGTGGGACTTGGCACATCACTGGAGTTATTAATTCCCTGAGGAACAGCTCCCCAGGTCTTCATTCCACTGTGGGCAGAGACCTGGTCATGTTTTCCCAGCCCAGGGAAAGCTTTTGGTCTTCTCCTGCTCAGAACAAGGGTGGAGAAGATCTGATGATGTTTCCTCCAGTGGCTCACTCTGTGGTTTTGCTGTTACCTGTGAGTCTCCTTTCTGCATTTATCCTGTTCCTCTGGGCACATCACCAGCCAGAAGGTGCTTTGAATAGATTAAATGCTATTTTTTTTCCTCTTTTAACCTATAACTGTGATTTAACGTCCCACTGTGATGCTTGTGCACGAAGCATGGAGGAGCTGGGAGCTATGGGTGGAGCCAACCCAACCCCATTTCCCTCTGCCCTGTGATTTATAAGCTGAACAGCACCACCCTGCCCACCTTCCTGCCCTTCCTTGCAAGAAAATTTCACAAGTTCTAGGTTCTAAATATTTTGGGAGATGGTTTGATATACATTACCCATGTTGTGGTTGGTTAGTAAATGAGAGTTTCCAGTAAATTCCTCTTCTCCTTGTTTGTGGCTGGGCAGAACAGCCCTCTGACTGCAAAGGGCTGCTTGCTGGTAGCTTGAAGGTTCAGTGCAAGTCTGCCAGGAGCAAACAGCATACAAAATACAATAAAAATGATGGAGAAAGGTCAGTTTGCCAGCAGCAGAGCAGAGGCTGGTGGCAGGCAGCCAGGTTGGCACCCCTGCTCCCACAGCAAGGGGTGGGCTGCTTGCCAACACTCTTCTCAGTGGTGCCCAGAGACAGGACAAGGGGCAAAGGGTAGAAAGGGGAACAAGGAAGCTCCACCTGAGCAGGAGGAGAAAGTTCTTTGGTGTGAGGGTGCCAGAGCCTGTGCCAGGCTGCCCAGAGAGGCTGTGGAGTCTCCTCCTCTGCAGAGATTCCAACCCCCCTGGACACTGCACTGCTGGGTCCCCTGCAGCACCAAATCATCTCCAGGGGTCCCTTCCAACCCCACCAGTCTGTCTTTTAACCCACATTACCTCTCTCTGTGTGGCTTCTGAAATTGGCTTCTGCTGGGTATGGCAGGATTTGCCTGGGAATTGCTCTCTCCATGCTCCAGCACCAGGATTCCCAGTCTGCCCAGCACTCCAGTGCTGCAGCTCAGTGTGCCAGCCCCAGCCTCCCCCTCACACTGTTATTTACCAACATACAGCTGGCAAAGGTCAGGAAAGGGAAGGATTGGAATCTGCTTAATGCAAAACAACCCAGAATATATTGGTCATTTTACTTCCAACTCCTGTTTTCCAGCTCTTCATTGTATTCTAAATGCACAGGTTAATATGCTTAGTAGTTGTAATTAATTTTATTTCAATATCCTGGTGTATTTTGGGGTGTATTTAGATATTATTTCAATACCCCAGTGTGCTTGGGAATGTATTTAGATTTTAATCCATGTATTTTAGGGACAAAGAACAGACAGAATTTTGCATTCCCTGTTTTTCTTGGTGAAGTTTTCTATCAATCTCATCTCTCTAAATCAGTATAAACCCTACATGCAAACTTTCCAGAATATATTCTGAAGGTATCCACTTGAAGCAAGTGCTTAATTTAAGCCTGACATGTGATTTGCTAAACAAACTTATGACTAAGGCACCCCAGAGTTGTTCAGGAGGACCAAAATGTATTCCAGTGTGATTCATCAATGAGTAAGAGTGGTGCTATCTGGAGTTTTCATCTAAGCATGGATTTGAATCATGACCTGGATTTTTTTTTGGAAGAGCAGCAAGCTAAGCAAGAAAAGGCAAAAAAAAAATAATAAATCATCATAATAATGAAAAACAAAATCAATCTCTGAAGAGTGTGTGGCTGCTACCACCACCTATTTCCAGCCAGATGAGTCAGGGAGTGATCACATGTATCTGCACAGAAATATCAAAGCAAATCCCACTCCAAACCCACACCACTTCCCAATATACCCTCCCTCCCCGAGCCCAAACCCCCAACCTGTTTGGCTGCAAGAGGAGCAGAGCTGCAGCAAAGAGCAGCTTCCTTCTCAATATTCCCTGGAACTTCTGCCTGCTCTGATTCCAGCTGAACCTGCAGGAGCAACATTGGCCAAGAGTGACCTGCAAAACTACAGGGGAAAAAACCCACCAAAACCTCCCAAAAATGTCTGAGGTGGCAACTGCTGCAAATATTCCTGAATAATCCTGGTTGAAAGAGCTGCCAGCTGTCAGGAAAGGCTTGAAACTCAAGGTGTTTCTCCAATATTGTGAGCTTATTGGGATATAAACATGAGATACCTCTGGATACTTGAGAGAAACATCAGTTGGAGTGGCTCGTGGTTTGAAACATGAGGCCAATTACTGTGCTGGAAGGAAGCATAACTCAGTCTGGTGCAGAATCCTTCTGCTAAATCACATCCTAGCAGGAGATGAAGCTTTGACAGACTTGTTTTTTATTTTTTCCAGAATATTCTGCAATGTATTGCAGGTGTAAATCCTCTGGAAAATGAAAAGTAATTAGGAGAAGGATGTGATATTCAGAATTGCAACATTTTCACCCCAGAAGATTAAAAAAAACATATGGTGTGGTACCTTTATCTCTTTTATTGACTGAAAAACCCCAATGGATTTGTAAGTCATTTTAGGACATCCTACTTTTCTCCTTTGAAACCCTACAACTGAAGACAACTAGGACCTCCTCCAGAGGATTTGACTTAGCAAACACATGAAAGGAGAAGTGGAGGAAGACACTGGGTAGTCTGATTCTTCCTGACAAATGCTCATTGGCATCTCCTCATTTTCAGTCTGAAATCTAGTGCCATATACTAAGTCCAGTTCTATTAAAAAACCCCATTTTGTCTACTAAACCCAAATCTCATTGCAGAAACAGCCAAAATCACAAAACCCATTATGTGATTTCAACATCAGCACGGGCTCCAAGGATGGCTCAGATGATTTCAAGGCACTCAGAAGAGAAGCAGCTACATGGTGGTGTTGCCTCCAGCACAGTGCTGAGCTGCTTCTCAAATCCCAGCTCTAAGCAGGTGCCTCAGTGGCTGCCAAAATCACCAAGTGGTTGCAGGAACCATCAACACCCTTCTTAGAAAAGAATAAAAACCTCCCATGTTTTAAACTCCCTGAAAAGCTGCAAGAGATGCAGTTGTCTCCAGGGCTTAACTAGGAGTTAATTCCAATTTCAAACAACAACAACAACGTGCAACTTCAAACAAAAGCAGCTATTTCTGAGCACCACAGCCATGAACACTAAGATTTGTGGTTCTTTACCCAGTCACTGGGACCTGATGCCTTTCTGCAGCAGGAACATCAGTGGTTTGAAAAGAAATTATGTTTTCTAACTTTTCTTTTTCTGAGAAATGCCAACTTTAAGACATTTAACTTATTCTTTGGTTCCAGAAACAAGGAGAAGGCAAACTCCTAATCAGGAGGCATTATTTCCCCTGGGTTTGCTTTTATTGAAGGACAAAGCTGTAATAAACTTGGATTTAGGAGGGCCCATAACTCATGGAAATTCTCAAGAAGAAATCTCATTCCATCTTTTAAGGATCATTAAAAAAACCTGACAAACAACTCTGTGGGCCTGATAGTTAAAGGCTATAGAATTAGAGCTAATAACACATATTATTAACCATGGTTTGGGAAGACTCTGAGCTGAGATCACCCCAACAGTGCCTGAAGAGCTGGAGTCAGGAGCATTCATCCTGATGTCTGAACTGCAGGGACAAAAATCTGCTTTCCCTGTGCTCAGGAACAGCCTGGGGCTGAAGGAAGGCAACACAAGCTCCATCTTTCCATCCACTAGTGATCATTTCACAGGGAGAAGGGTGGTGAGGCCTGAGCACTCACTGCTACTGCAGGGCAGCTGGGAGGTGGCTTGGAGTTTGGAATCACAGAATCATGGAAATCTTGGAAACCCCTCCAGGGGTCACAGGGACTCCAGCCCTGCCCTGGGCAGCCTGGGACAGCCCTGGAGGGGAAGAAATTGTTCCTCAGCTCCAATCTCAACCTCCCCTGGGCAAATTGAGGACATTTGTCTTGTCACTTGTTCTTTGGGAGCAGAGCCCTCCTGTCAGGAGCTGTCAGAGCCAGAAGGTCTCCCCTGAGCCTCCTTCTCTCCAGGCTCAACCAGCCCAGGTCCCTCAGCTCCTCCTCCCCACACTCCTGCTCACTTTGTTTAGTGTAAGGACTTGCTGCCTGTTCTCCTAGACCCTGCTGCTTTGGACAACCCCAAAAGACCTTCACCACTTGGACACCCCCCCTGTGTGCCCCAAGCCCACAAGACTAAACTGTTGAGCCCATCACCCACTCACATACCTGCTGCAGCCATCAGGATTTGCATTCCCTCGTGTCTGCTTCCACCAAACACACCCCTCCAGTGGGAGCACTGGAATCAGGAGGCTCTGGTCATGGCTCCTTTAATTAATATCCATTGTTCCTTGGTGGTAAGGAAGATCTAAGCATGGGCAGCAGGGTGATAAGTCCCTGCTCCTCTGCTGGGCTTGCTACTGCTGCCAAGGTGGGTCAACAGCTGTTTTGGGGGAGGCACCACTCCCAGTTGCTCATCTCCTTGCTCTCCACTCCCCCTTCCCAGGGTGGGAACCATCCCTCCTTGCCCTGGCCCACCTTGTTCTTGCACCTGCTGCTGAGATGGCTTCTCCTGGCTCTGCCCAGCTTGTGCAACTGCTACATTGGCTCTTCTGCCATCACATGGCATCTTCAAGATGTGAATGTCCTAAAAGGCTGGGGATCCAAATCAATAAGCCTGTTACACTGGTAAAGAATGGTGTTCATTTTGCTGCAGGTTGCACTATCCTCATGATACACTTAATTCACTCCTGCTGCTCAAGCCATTATTTTATTAGATACTTAAGCCCCCCCTTCATCAGACAGTTAATAAGAGGATCACTGCAGATAGTTAATGGAAGCATCTCCCTCTGAAAACTAATTAATAGAAACACAACACTGATGCCCTTTGGAATTTGGCTCCGTTTAGCTCTCTTGCTAACGAAGCAGAAGAAATCACTGAAAAACACACAGAGATGATTTGAGGTTTGTTACCAATGGACTTTGATTTGTTTAGGTATTGAAATGATCCTTCCAAACGTGGGAGCCTCTTGGCTGCAGACAATTAGGACCTCCCTGCTATAAAGAGGATTTGCTGTGGGCAAACTGTGGCAAGAGCAATGCCACCCAAAAGAGGGGGATTAAATGGATTTGGATCCAGCCTGAGTTCTCCCCACCCTGAAACCTTCAGGGAGTGACTCCAGAACACTCCAGGAGGTGCCACTCTGAAATCAGCAGCCAGTTAAACTGACCTGACTGCTGGGGGATTGGTGTATGGTAAACTGAAATTCCTAGTGAATTTTCATTGGAAGCCCTATGGTTTTGGGGAGTTAATGAAGCAGTTACTGGTTTAACCCCTGCCAGAAAAAAAACCAACCCATCCCTCCATCAAACACCAAATCACCAGACAGCAGAAGCTGGGCAAAGGATGAAAAGGGGATGGTGGAAATTCCCCAAACTTTTCCCAGCATACATAAAAAGCTGAGGATATAAATATAGAAGAAATCCAACAGATGCAGCATCATATGGAGCTGCTTAATGGCAACGCTTAGCCTCTCAGAAACCAGATTTACAGCCACTGCTGAAACCTGACATGGCAATGGAATCAGTGTTTGGAGCTGCTTGTGCTTTGCTGCCTCTGTTCCTGAGAGCAGCTCTGCTTTGAGACAGGGGTCTAGTGCAGAGATCTGGGGTCTCATGCAGAGATTTGGGGTCTAATTCATGCAGAGATTTGGGGTGTAACTCATGCAGATTTTGGCTCGAATGCAGACTTTTCAGAGCATAAAGTTCAATATATATATATTCAAAAATACGTATTTTTGGAACCTAAAACATTTATTCTTTTATATTTTTAGGATATACTGGGTTTTTTTGTTTGGTTGGGTTTTTTTTGCATTGCAGCCATGGTGTTGGTACCCTGCCACCCCCCCTGGTTGAAATGCCAGTCAGGAGGTGTTAACTCCAGCAGCCCAGTGCTGTCCCAGGACTCACCTGCTGCTGCTCTCCATGGATGTGTCTGGAATGGGCTCTGCTCTCCCAACCTGGCTGGGTCAGCAGCACTCAGAGCTGGCATCTCCCCAGCACACACCTTCACAGGGGACATTTCCAATCACAAGGGGACATTGCAAATCAAATCTCTGATTTTTTTTTTTTCTTTTTTTTCAGCATTTTTTTAAGTCTTCAGAGCCAAGAAACTGTAAAACCTGGCAGAAAATGAGCTGGGCACTGGAGCTGGGGGGTCACTGGGATTGGAAGTCCTGAAGACTTGTGATGCCACCTGTGTGGCCAGGAAAAGCATTTTCTCTGTCAGGGAGAGGGAGGAGAAAGGAGATGGATGGGAGGAGGTGGAAGGAGAGGTGAAGGAAGGAGAAGAAGGAGAAGGAAAAGAAGAAGAAGGAAGAAAAAGGAAGAAAAGGGAGAAGGAAAGAGAAGGAAGAAGGAGAAAGAAGAAAGGGAAGGAGAAGGAAGAAGGATAAGGAAGAAAGAGAAGGAGAAGGAAAAGAAGGAAGAAAAAGGAAGAAAAGGGAGAAGGAAAGAGAAGGAAGAAGGAGAAAGAAGAAAGGGAAGGAGAAGGAAGAAGGATAAGGAAGAAAGAGAAGGAATATGGAGAAGGAAGAAGGAAGGAGAAGGAAGAAGGAGAAGGAAGAAAGAGAAGGAAGAAGAAGGAAGATAGAAGAGGGAGAAGGAAGAAAGAGAAGGGAGAAGGAGAAGGAAGAAGAAAGGGAAGGAGAAGGAAGAAGGAGGAATAAGGAAGAAAGAGAAGGAAGAGAAGGAAGAAGGGAGAAGGAGGAGGAAGAAAGAGAAAAGGAGAAGGAAGAAGGAGGAGAGAAGAGAGCTGCCTTCCCCCTGCAGAGCCACTAGAAGGCATCCCCAGCAGCAGCTAAGTGGCCCCCTGGATCGCAGGGCGGGCAGGGGCTGCGGGACGTTTGCGGGCAGCGTTCGCTGCCATCCAGCCCCCCCTGCGGGGCACGCGGAGCGCGGGCTCCTCTCCCGCACCACCGAGCCCAGAGACGCCGGCGGCGCTGCGGGAAACCTTGGGAACCCCTGTCCAGCAGGACCCCCAGGTCTCTCTGCAGAGCTGCTCTCCAACACATCAGCCCCCAGCCTGTACCGATCCATGGGGTTGTTCTTCCCCAGATGCAGCACCTTACACTTGCTCTTGTTAAATTTCATCCAATTTCTCCCTGCCCAGCTCTATCCTGTCCAGGTGTCTCTGGATGGCAGCACAGGGTGGCACCTGAGACATCCACGGGCAGCCAGAGCTCCCTGCCCCCAGACAACAGCACAGGAACTGGTTTTTCTGGTGATTTAATCATCATATTGACAACTTTATCAAAAATTACAAAACTGGTATTAAAAAAATCTCTAATTCTTAGTAAGACTAGAATGGGTTGGGTGGTTTATTTTGTTGGTTGTTTGGTCTTTTTTTTTTCCTTTTTTTTTTCCTCTTTTTTTTTTTTTTTTAAATAGAAAAGCACTTTTCTGCTCCTGCTCCTCTGGAATCCTCCCAGCCCCAGGGAGCAAAAAGCAGAGTGGAGCTAGGAAAGGCAGCAGGGCAAGGCTGCTCCCCTCACCAGGAGCCATCCAAAGGCTCCACAACACCCAGCTCAGGGAGCCCAGACCACTGGGGTTAGGAAACACCTTGACAGGCTCATTGAATCCCTAGGAGCTGAGGCTGGGAGGAGAACAGACAGCACAGGAGGGTTGAGTTTGGTTTTTGTCTTTTTCATTTTCCTTTTTTAATTTTTTTCCCCCCATTATTATTATTTTTTTAATTTGCCTTTTTTTTTTGTTTGGATATTATTCTTTTTGGCAGCTGATCCCAGCCAAACTTTTTCCTGTCAGGAGGGAAAATACGAAGAAAATCCATTGAAATAAATGAAAATATTATTATTAATATTCTTTTTTTTTTCCCTTTTTTTTTTATGGTGTTCACCAAACACATCATCATAGAAAGGAATATTTCTTTTCCTTGGAACATCATCCCAACAACTCACCTGCATCATTCATCCTCTTGGCAGAAGGAAAGCAGGATAGGCAAATAAATAAATAAATAGCAGGTAAGAAGAGGCAACACTTTTGGGTTTTTTTGGGGGGGTTTTTCTTGTTTTGTGTTTTGTTTTTTTTAACCCCTCAGAGCATCATGTGGCTCCCTGATCTACCCAGGTACTGATGGATGGGCTGGGCTGGCTCTGCTCAGCCACTTGTGCTTGTGCCATATTCCTCACAAAGTGGTTTTCCACTCTCCACAATGGAGTATTTTATTATTATTATTAATTTTTATTTTCTTTCTCACCTTTTAAATATAAGAATTCTCTCTTAAATTAGAAAGTAGGCAAAAAGTTTTTTTTTAAGTTTCCTTTTTAAGTCTATTAGAAAAAATAGAGATTTATTAAGAAAAAAAAAGATAGAAAGAAGGGATTGGGTATCCATCAGGAAAAAAAATGCCTATTATGGTTTAAAGCAGAGAAATGTCTCTGGGGGCAACACTGGAGCAGGAGTGAGCAGGTGTGTTCATGGTAAAGCAAGTGCCACGTGTCTGAAAAGCAGACATGGCAGCTGGGAACCTGGACTGCCCTGGGACAGACCAAACAGAACCAAACCACTTCACTGAGCTCCTGTGGTGTCCAGGAAAGACATCAACCTCTCCTGGGGAATGGGAGGAGGGAGGAAAAGGAGGAAGGGAAAGGGAAGGAAAAAGGAAAGGAAAAGAGGAGGGAGGAAAGGATAAGGAGGAAAGGAGGAGGAGGAACGATGGAGAGGGAAATGAGAAGGAAAGGAGGAGGAGGAAAGGAGGAGGAAAGGAGAAGGGAAGGAAAGGAGAAAAGGAAGAGAAGGAAAGGAGGAGGAGGAAAGAAGGAGGAAAGGAGAAGGAAAAAAGGAAGAGGAGGAAAGGAGAAGGGAAGGAAAAAAGGGAAAAGCAAAGGCAAGGCAGCAGGAAGGGCTCCTGCATCCAGGTCCCTGTATCCTTGTGCCCCTCAGCTGGACAAGGAGGGAAGAGCTGCTGTGCCAGGCAGGAGGCAGCCCAGGGACCAGCAAGAGGTGGAGCTGCAGGAGAAGCCACTGGCTCCAGCTGCTCTTGGTTACATCCTTCATGGAGCAGAGTCTGGGAGCTGGCAAAGGCAGGTGGGTGCTGGGCAGGGCAGCAGTGGCTCCTGGCATGGGCTGTCTGGTGACACCAGGGTGCTGATCATGCCCAGTCCTCAGCTAGAGACTGACTGGGGGAGACAAAAGGCAATGTGAGGGAAGGGGTGCTCCTGGATGAATCCCCTGGGAGCAGGGATGGGGAAGTGGGAGCTGTTTGGGTGCCAGGGTGTGGGTGGCACCCTCCCAGCACCATCACCACCACCCGTGGTGGAAAAGGGAAATAAAATGGCAATCATGCTGTGCTACACTTCTGTTTGTTGGCCTGATACTGGCTCACAGCTTTAGACTTTGAAATCTGTAGTGTATTAATTATTATTATTTTCTACATATGTTTCACATTTCTCACTTAATAGAACATAAGTAATTTGGTTAATAAGATTTAACCTGCACATTTCAGCCACGTTAATAGATAGAAGAATCTGTTCAGGGTATAAATAATTCTTTTTAAATAAAATAAATCTGATATGTTACATAACACTGCTAAAAACTGCTAATAGCTCTGTAAGCCACCCTTCACTTCTGCTTTGCTTTAACACTGTGAGATGGATACTGGAATTCCTTCCACGTGGAGCATGCCCCTGTCACTCCACTGCAAACCCAACCTGTAATCAGCACTGGTCACACTGCCCCCTAAAACCAAACACCATGTTAATGACATTAGATCATCTCAGCTAATCAATCTAGGGGGGCTTTGGGGGGGGAGATTGATGTTAGGGGGGGGATAGAAACTCTTTGAGTTTCTCAGGTGGCTATGAAATTTCACTACAGAAATGGGTGACTAAATCCATCTACTGCTTATTTTTTTCCTTATTTTTTTTCCCCTTTTTCTTTCCTTTTCAATCCCATCTCCAGCACTCTACTGGAAAAGCTCCAGAAACTGGTAGTTGCAGCCAGGTTGCAACTCTCCTACAGAGACCTGAGGTGGAGTCCAGGACTTGCAGGTAAGGTTCATTCCAACACCAAGGAGCACTGGAGTGGGGTCTGTCCTAATGAAGGGATTACTGCTCATGCCTCCTCTCTGCTGTCAAATACAAAAACAGCATCTTTTACATTATCATATAAAAGCATTTAGGCTGTATTTTTATTTATCACTTTACACTGGTAGTCTCTTGTATGTGTACTCAATAGAAACCAAAGGATTTTGTACACTATTTTTTGTACAATAAAAGATAAAGTGTGCATTAGGTACGCTTGTACATGACAATATTGTACAATATTTACATTTCAGATATCACCATGAAATTCTGTATTATCTATATACACAATGAAAATTGCTCCGAAACATTTGGACTATTTCTTATAATCACAATTTTTAGTATTATAGAAAAAACAAAACAAAACAAACAAAAAAAACCAACAAAAAAACCCAAAAACAAAACGAAAATTTCAGTAATCATCTGAACATTGTTACTGCAACTTTCCAGATTTCTGATTGGCTTATCCAGCGACCACTATCCCTCCTAATCATCAAAAATATTGTACCACTAACTCCAGGTGGTGCCCTGTTGGTGGCATCTACCTGTCCTCACACAACCAGTGACAGCCCCAGGGCTCCATCAATACCTACGTATTGACTCATGTGCACCTTGCTTTGGAGAAGCACTGGACCAGTAACAAAGACATTCAATGTTATCTAGAGATCTTCCTCCTCTTGGGTTTTGGAGGCTTCACTTGTCTGTCTCCCTGGGGGATTTGGTGGACCTAAAAGGAAGGATATTTAGAAGTTAGCAGAGAAGGAGTGGTTGGAGGAAGCAGCCAGTAATACCTGAGTGCTACAGGGGTGCTTGAGGAGCTGCTCTTAGTATTTCATGTCTAAATGAACTTCAAGAACCTCTGGAAGCACCAGGCTGATGCCATGACCTGGAGAAAGGCTCCAGCTGCAGTAACTGTGAAACCACATCAGCAGGAATCAAAACCTAAGCCACAATTAAACCAACTTCTCAGAGACAAACCTTTCCACACCATGGTAAACACACCATTCAGCCCTGCAGGAAAGGACTTGGGGTGCTGGGAGAGGGGCAGCTGGATGAGCAGCCAGGGTGTGCTGGAGCCCAGCAGCCAGTCCTTCCTGGGCTGCAGCTGGAGAGAGGGGATTCTGCTGCTCTGCTCTGCTCTGGGCAGAGCTCCCCTGGAGCCCTGTGGTTCTGAACCAGCTCCACATCTGACATGTTTCCTTCTGGACACTCCAGAAGCTCCCCTGGAATTTTATTTCTACTTTTAAATGCACATATTTAGGAGCATCTTCAGTGCTGAGCACTGAGTATCAGGGAAAAAGGATTTTTTTCCCCCTGTATTCAAATGGTTTATCATTATTTTGAACCATTACCAATGATAAGATAGGGGATGTTACATGTGCTCTGACTGGATTTTTTTTGTTTTTTTGTTTTTTTTTCATTTCTAAACATGCTTCAGTGAAATTACAGCCAGGCTTTAAATGTGAAGATGAATACATGATATAAACCAAATTTTATATATTAAAAACATCCCAGGTTTACATAATAACAGTGTAATTATTGTGGAAAGAACACTGTTGGATTTGGATATTAGGAACTTTTGGGGTTTTTTTAAGCTTACCTTTCATGAGAGGATCTTTCATTTCATCAGAACAACTATTCAAAGTGTTTTACACTCAAAAGAATGATGCTTTTAAATGCAGTCTGAGCATCTGGCTACTCAAACTGAACAAATGAGCCTGATTTTGCAGCACTAGTGAGAGAAAAACCCATGGAATAGGAGCAGGATGGGAACTGGTGTTATCTAAATTCTTCATCTATGACTAAACATCAAGCTGCACGTGTCAAAGTATGTTCAGGCATCTACCTTTGTGGAAAAAAACCCAATGTAATTGGCAACACAACTGGAATTCTGCCACTTTTCCCATTTTTTAGAAGGATTAGTCATTTGCAAATGGGTTTTAACACAGAAGAAACACTGAAACTTCCACATCACTTAAGAAAATAGAAGCAAAATTGATGTCAGAAAGCAACCCAAAGCACCACATGCAGAAACACACACAGAAAAAGGAGATTATTGCTGATGTGAAACACTTACATTCCCAGACATTTTGTCTAGTTCACTCATGGCCTCATGTATAGCAGCTTCTAAATGGTTATTTAGCTTTCCACTTCTAGGAAGAAAAAGAAAATTAACATCAGCAGTGATTCTTAGTAACACAAAAACTGAGCAGACATAAATAAAACCCACATGAATCTCTCCAGAGGAGACTCCACAGCCTCTCTGGGCAGCCTGGCACAGGCTCTGACACCCTCACACCAAACAACTTTCTCCTCCTGGAACTAGGAGGTTCCACCTGAGCAGTAAAATAGTTCAGTAAAGGGCTGTTCAAACACACACACTGATGTCTTCTTGAAAAGTCAGTGTGTGAGCTACTAAATCTTCCTCTTACCAAAGCACAAAGATGAAAAGTTACACAGAGGAGTATCCTGTATCTCTGAAGAAATATCAAACTACCTGTAGTTATTTTATAATTCAAATAGAAATATGGAGGAAAAAAACCCTCCAAGGGCTGGAAAGGAACTTTAAGGAAGGGACGACCACTGGGCAGGGTATTTGCTATTTCCTTCTGGGCCACAAAAAAATGTTTCTCTTAAGGGCCATGTGACATATAAATAGAAGCAAAGGTTGCACCTTAAAAGGAGCTGAAGACAAATAATTATTTCATTCCTTGGAGGTGCTCCAGACAAGCAGTGCAAGCTGGCTGGAAATTCTCACCCACAGGGACTTCTTTTCACTGCCACACTCAGTAAGCAGCATCCTGCAACAAATCCAATCCCAGCACCATTTCTGCTTTGCTATCCTTCTATAGCCCACCACTTCTGGGGGATTTTTCCCCTCCTGAAGCCAACCATTTGCCTCAAAAGAGGCTTCACCTCCTACTACTCACTGCTCTGTGGTCTTTCTCTCCTTTGTATGTTAATAAGGAGGAGCTAAAAGGTGAGATCAACACAGAGCCCTGCACTGAGCCCCTTGGCTGCTTAAACAGCAGCCAGACCTCACCAATCCTGAAAGGCTTTGCAGTGATGGGAAATAAACTGAATTTCTCAGAAGAAACCTCTGCTCTGCCTGCAGCAGCAGCTGCCAGAGGGAGAAGGAAGAGATAAGAAGGGCAGATCTTGTTAAAAAGCCTATTTGGTGGGAATAGTTTGAATGCAAGAACTTCTGGGGTTTTTTTTCTTTTGGCTGTAAATTAGAAATCCCACACATGAAAGCTCAAACAACTAGAGTGACATTTTACAAAGGCTACTGTAAATATCAAAAGAGGCAATAAAAATGCAGATATCAAAGATCTCAAATGATTCTCCTCAGCAACACGAGGAATTCAGAAAATTAACTCTTCCTTTTGGCCCAGCTCCCCCAAAATGAGAGTCTTAGGAGGGAAAAGAATGGAATGATTCCACATCAGCAGTGAGTAAATGAGTTTTTTACTCACTTTCTGTTCCTCTTCCTGGCTCTGTTGTAAGCTTCTAGACCTTCTGTTAGTGTCTTCAACTTCTCTGGCTCCACCTGAGTGAAGGTATGAACACCAAACCACATTACCCAGACCTGCAATTATTAAACACTGCTTTTACTTTACTGCTAGACGTGCATGATGAAGGAGCCTCATTTGCACTGCACCCAGCAACCCAGCAAAGAATCCACTCATGACACCAATCCATCCACCTGGCTCTGCAGCCCCCCTCAGAATTCCTCCAGATGTCCAACCCCACCAGAACAGCAATGCATACACCCAGAATAACACGATGCTCAACAAAACCAAGCAGGAGGGGAGTCTTTTTGAACACCTTTACATCCCTGCAGTGAACACTGAGGTCTCATCTTCTGCACTCCAGTGGATTTGACACCATCACCTCCCATTTCTGGAGCCCCAGTTCCACACCATGGCCAAATTCATTCCTGTTCCAGAAGAGCCATGGGATGTGTTCAGAGCCTCTCATCTCAAAGGAGGATGGGCAAGGTGACAAGTTGTAGTTGTGAATTATCAACCTATGGGTCTAGACTCAATTTATTTTTCTTTCAGATTAATTTTATCCTGCTTTAGCCATCTGCTGAGTCAGGAATGAATCTGAGCACGTGCTCCTGGTGTCTGGGAACTGAGGCTCTCTTGAGACCAACCAGAATGATCATCAACTGCTGCAGAAAAGCCCTGGCACCACTGCAGAGGTACCAGTTAGTACTGGCAGAAACAATCCAAAGGCAGGAGAAAATCCATGGGAAGGTATTTCCAGCACATCCATTTAACCAGCACAACCAGAGAATCCCTTTTGCTTTCTCAGTGTTGCTACACAACTTATTTTTCAGTCTTTGCATAACTGAACAGCAACTTTATACATGTAAAAGTACAGCTTGCATTTGTATACAAATGAATATATAGAAATAGATATTAAAAAGAAATAGGGTTTTTTTTGGAAGTAGATCTATCAAATTGCAGAGGTAACAAGAATTGAATTATTAATTAATTGAATTAATAATATCACGTGCCTTCATTGACAAGCAGCCATTACAACACTAAATAATATAAATAATAACTATATGAGAATATAATAATAAATAGAAATAATCATTTCAATCAATCAATCATGGGATTTTCAGGACACTGATAAATTGCACCTATTCCTACCTGCTGAACTACAAAGGTAGAAACAAAAACAAAAAGTAGATGGAAAATAGAAGTCATTGAAAAAAAATTATCAGTGAATTTTAAGTTGTCAAGCAAAAGCTGTGTATTGTTATTCTTCAGGTAGACTCCTNCCCTGCACTGAGCCCCTTGGCTGCTTAAACAGCAGCCAGACCTCACCAATCCTGAAAGGCTTTGCAGTGATGGGAAATAAACTGAATTTCTCAGAAGAAACCTCTGCTCTGCCTGCAGCAGCAGCTGCCAGAGGGAGAAGGAAGAGATAAGAAGGGCAGATCTTGTTAAAAAGCCTATTTGGTGGGAATAGTTTGAATGCAAGAACTTCTGGGGTTTTTTTTCTTTTGGCTGTAAATTAGAAATCCCACACATGAAAGCTCAAACAACTAGAGTGACATTTTACAAAGGCTACTGTAAATATCAAAAGAGGCAATAAAAATGCAGATATCAAAGATCTCAAATGATTCTCCTCAGCAACACGAGGAATTCAGAAAATTAACTCTTCCTTTTGGCCCAGCTCCCCCAAAATGAGAGTCTTAGGAGGGAAAAGAATGGAATGATTCCACATCAGCAGTGAGTAAATGAGTTTTTTACTCACTTTCTGTTCCTCTTCCTGGCTCTGTTGTAAGCTTCTAGACCTTCTGTTAGTGTCTTCAACTTCTCTGGCTCCACCTGAGTGAAGGTATGAACACCAAACCACATTACCCAGACCTGCAATTATTAAACACTGCTTTTACTTTACTGCTAGACGTGCATGATGAAGGAGCCTCATTTGCACTGCACCCAGCAACCCAGCAAAGAATCCACTCATGACACCAATCCATCCACCTGGCTCTGCAGCCCCCCTCAGAATTCCTCCAGATGTCCAACCCCACCAGAACAGCAATGCATACACCCAGAATAACACGATGCTCAACAAAACCAAGCAGGAGGGGAGTCTTTTTGAACACCTTTACATCCCTGCAGTGAACACTGAGGTCTCATCTTCTGCACTCCAGTGGATTTGACACCATCACCTCCCATTTCTGGAGCCCCAGTTCCACACCATGGCCAAATTCATTCCTGTTCCAGAAGAGCCATGGGATGTGTTCAGAGCCTCTCATCTCAAAGGAGGATGGGCAAGGTGACAAGTTGTAGTTGTGAATTATCAACCTATGGGTCTAGACTCAATTTATTTTTCTTTCAGATTAATTTTATCCTGCTTTAGCCATCTGCTGAGTCAGGAATGAATCTGAGCACGTGCTCCTGGTGTCTGGGAACTGAGGCTCTCTTGAGACCAACCAGAATGATCATCAACTGCTGCAGAAAAGCCCTGGCACCACTGCAGAGGTACCAGTTAGTACTGGCAGAAACAATCCAAAGGCAGGAGAAAATCCATGGGAAGGTATTTCCAGCACATCCATTTAACCAGCACAACCAGAGAATCCCTTTTGCTTTCTCAGTGTTGCTACACAACTTATTTTTCAGTCTTTGCATAACTGAACAGCAACTTTATACATGTAAAAGTACAGCTTGCATTTGTATACAAATGAATATATAGAAATAGATATTAAAAAGAAATAGGGTTTTTTTTGGAAGTAGATCTATCAAATTGCAGAGGTAACAAGAATTGAATTATTAATTAATTGAATTAATAATATCACGTGCCTTCATTGACAAGCAGCCATTACAACACTAAATAATATAAATAATAACTATATGAGAATATAATAATAAATAGAAATAATCATTTCAATCAATCAATCATGGGATTTTCAGGACACTGATAAATTGCACCTATTCCTACCTGCTGAACTACAAAGGTAGAAACAAAAATAAATGGTTTAACTGGGAAATTGCCCACAAAAATCACTATGAAACCCACTAACAACAGGCAACTGGTGCTCACAAACCCTCTGCCCTTCTCATGGCTGCCCTCAAAACCTTCCTGTTTAGGTGATTTCATCTGGATAATAAGCAAAGGAATGATTTCCTGAAATACACATCCCTCTATTTGGGGATGTTTCAGCTTTTGCTCCTTTCCTTTTCACATTTTTCTGCTGCTCTTCCCTTGGGTTCCTCTTTAATTTTCCAAGAGCCAAAAAAGCAAGTGTTTGTTAGGAAAAAAACCCATACAAAGGCAATATTCCTCCCTTCTCCTGGCAGTGAAACCCCATCCTAGCTGCTCTTCAAACACAAGCATTATTACATTTCATACCCAAAGTCTCTTCAATGGAAGGAAAAATCAAATTATGCATGATAGAGAACAGAGAAAACAGCAAGTCCCATGAAATCCCAGCACACAGCACAGCTGATGTTACAATACAGGAGGTTAACACTGCATTATTACAAACACTTCAGAAGATGTTTCAAGAAGTTTCCACAGAAAATACCATTTTCACAACTGCTGCCAGAGACTCAGCACCAACTGTGACCTTTCAGCATTTTTGGAGGTGCAGAATTTCTGAGGACCATTTGGATTTCAAGGTTGTTTCCTTTTTACTTTCAAGGTTGTGAAGTTATTCTTTCTTTCTCTTTGGATTGGTTGTGTTGTGTTTTTTATTATTATTTTTTTTCCTTTTTTTTTTTTTTGGTTTTTTTTTTAATTTTCTTCAGGTTACCAAATCATCTGAAGAATGTGGCTGTACCTAGGAGTGTGACCATGGGCATGCTCCACTCCCAACAGAACTCCCAACACCACATGCCCATGGTCACACTTCCACACCCCCTGCATCCCACCTTCCAACCTCAACTCCTGACCCTGGGGTGGTCATTCACTCTGTCAGAACTCCAAAAACATGATGTTATGCAGGTTGCAGAGACCAGAATTTGAAATATTTATCATAGCCAAATAACATCTTGATAACTGTCTTTCCTGTACAATCCTCAACGAGTTGTTAACACACAAAAAAAGGATTTTAATATGGCAGGGGAAATGGGAATGTTTTCCTCACTAGCAAAAGGCCTTTCACCTCCTTTCAAGGTGAAAACACACGTGGATTTCCTCTTAAAGAGTGTCTGTGTCCATCAGCAAACCTCACCCTGATCAGATCAATTCTCCTTTTTTTTTGGTATCTCCACATCACTTTTTTTGGACACACCAGGAGTTCAACTAAATACAACAGTGCAAGTTAAACCAATTTTTGTCAACACCTTTTGCAAGCACAAGTGAGTTAGCAAAGCATCATCAACCTGTTTCATGGCACTGGCAAGTTTTTCATTAGGCAGATAATGGGAATAAATAAATCAAACACTTTCTGCTAGGCAGTTATGAGAAACGAGGTGATCTGTGCTGCAAAAAGAAAGAATCAAATCAAACCAGGCTGGTTTTGCTAGACACTGCTACGGGCACACGTGGAGAGAGAGAGAGAGAGAGAGATGTGCAGAGATATAGGAATATACCTTCCCCTCCTCAGCGTTCTGTTGACATGAATTGTGAACCTCTTCTTCTCTTACTAGTTTGCCAGGCCACGAAGTCAGTCCTTTGATCTGGCCCCAGACCAAGTCGCCAACATTGAACGTCCTGGGCCTGTAATGGATCAGCTCGTTGGAAGAAGGGGAATCTGGGTTCCTTAGGTCATCTTCACTACTGATGCTTTTAGCATCCGAAGGGCTAGGCACGCACCCGTTAATGCTTTTGGCATTAAAATCTCCATTGTAATGGATATAGTCTTTCACTAAGGAACTTTCCAAGCTGTTTGAGGAGCTTGGAGATTGCTCTTCCAGGATCAGGTCTTGCTTTGAAGTGCTCAGCAACTCCCCAAACCCTCGGTTCTGCTGAGGCCTGTTGCCGTTGATGTGTGCACATCGTTCCACAGTGTTCTCCAGCCTTTCCTTAAAACTCAGCATAGTTCTTTTGTAATTGTTATACCTGAAATTCTCCTCCAACACTTTATCACCCGGACAGTTTCGCTGTGATAACAGCATCTGGTGCTGCTCTCCCTGCAGCAAGGGCAGCGCGGAGATGTTATTGGGCCTTTCGTGACAAGGGCTGCTGTGGATGTGGGTGGAGTGGTCTAAGAACTCCTCACATTTCCATCTGCCGAGCTCCCCGACGGGGCTTTGCTCCCCTTCCCACTGTTTTTTGGGCGTGTTACAGCCGCTCTGTTTGTAATACTCATACCCATCCCCTTCCCCGGGGGCTTTCCCGTGCTCCGAGTTCTTCAGCGCCCGCGGCCCTCGGGAGTTCCTCATCCTGCCCTCGTGCTCGGGAAGGGCGACGTTCCTCCCGTGGATGACGGCGCTGACGGCGCTGGAGAGGTTCAGGGGGTCGCCGATTGAGGCTGTGAAGGCACTCATGGCACTCAGAGCTGGGATGGGACTCATCTGCGTGGTGCTGCTGACGCCGGTGGTGATCACCACCTGCATCCCTTTGCTGGCGGCGTCGACCACCGCCTTGTAGATGGCGTCCACCGACGGCTCGCCCTGAGCGGGGACACTGAGGTTCTCCTTGGCCTGCTGGCCAAGAGCTGGTTCGGTTCTTTGCTGCAGCTCACAAGGTGGCTCTTGGAAAGGAGGAAGCAGAGAGCCGGAGCTCTCGGCAACCGGCGCCATTCCCATCTGCGTGAGCATCCTTTTGTTGAGGGCGGCAGCGTCTTCCTGCATCCTCACCTGGGAAAAGGAGAGGAAAAGCAGGAGATTGCTATTCTGCCTACAGCTCCAGTTCAACACACAGCTTCTGCTTCAACAGATAAAAATAGCTCAGGATGGTGGCCAGAGTGGCTGGTGGTTACGGTCCATGGTTTTGTTCCGTGCTAAGTTTACCGCTGAGCAAACCAGACGGAAAACAAGCAACAAAAAAAAAAGCAGAATTTACAGGAAAACAAAACCACTGGCTCAAGACTTTGCCTCGTGGATCAAAGTAGAAGCTCTGCGTTAGGAGATGCACTGCTGAGACTGTCATCACCCCTCTGAGGCTTTCCAGGGATTTCCTCTCCTGATTTCCACTCAAGTCCTAAACAACTCCACCAAGGTCAATATTTCTGTTCTCTTTTCCTCCTTCCTAGACCCTAATTTTACTTCTTTCCTCCCTCCCAGCATTTCTCTTTTCCTCCTTCCTAGACCCTAATCTTACTTCTTTCCTCCCTCCCAGCTGCCCCTCTGAGCTCCTTGTCTGCTCCTCATTCAATTCCTAGAGTTTGGCCCTCACCCTCCTTTTGGAAATGACTAAAAAGTCTCTTTTTTTCCCCATTCTGTTCCACATTCCCCTCTTGGGAGCTCTTTTTTTACTTCAGTCCCTTGCAAACCACGCCCAGATCCCTTTGCATTGCAGCTGTAATGTCAGGCACTGCCACCAGAAACTGCAACCCTCACATTAAAGTCACTGTGCTTTTTATATTCCTTGTCACACACAGAGGCAGTGAAGAATATGTCAATAAAAAGCCCTGAAAAACAAGGGTAAAAGATTTCCAAATGCTCCTTTAAACACTTACCACAACTACTCATGAAACTGAGAACCTGAAGCAAAAAAAATTACTGAGGTAAAGCTACTGAAATTCCTGCAAAGAGAGGGAACAGGCAGCTGGGGACTGTGATTTTGCAGCAGCGATGAAGCAGCTACACTGAGAAAATGACACGTCTGCTTTTTCCTTCTGAAAGGGTCAAAGCACTTGCTGGCACTACCTGTGTGCTTCCCTCCACACATCTGGAGCTCTGCAGCCAGCATGGGAATCCTCCATGGGAATAAATACCTTGTTTACCACGGGTTTTATTCCCTATTTTGGTTGCTGTGCTTCCTGGTTGATAGTTGCACTTGTGTTGGAATTGTTTAGGTGGGTAGCAGGGAGGTGTCATTTTGTCACCCTGCACTCACTCCGATCCTGCTTCCTTTACACAATCCACGTGGCAAGGGGCTCTCAAATTCAGTTGCAGGGGGAAATGTAAGAGGATTGGTCCAGGGGGGTCCCCTGTAATTATTTATTTCTAATTATAGTGAAGTGGAAACACAGTTACTTCTCACCAGTGAATTGTCTGAGTCTCCACTGGAATTTATGATCATTTGTGAGGAATGGAAAATAGTTTTGCTAAAAATGTACAGCTACTGTCAGAACATACACAGCCTATTTTTTTTTCCCCCCACTGCATGCAGCAGAACTGTTTCCAAGAACCTACACCCAGTTTCTAAGGAGGAAGGTAAAACATTCCAGTGCCAAAAGTTATTGCTGTGCAGAATCCCAAGCCCTGCTGCAAGAGGCAAGTGCCCATAAACATCCCATTGCCTGCAACACTCTGCATTCCAAAAAACAAAGATCAAACTGTGGAGGATGTAACTCTACCTACTGAGAGTTGCACATTTGTTGGAATATGGATTTCATTTTGCTTTCTACCTGGAAATTTTGGAACAGACATGCCATGGGGTTTGGGTTGTTAGCTGGGCCAGGAATTGGGGGCTGGCCTTGAA
The DNA here is from genome assembly GCA_013401355.1 of Ceyx cyanopectus. NCBI lineage: Eukaryota > Metazoa > Chordata > Aves > Coraciiformes > Alcedinidae > Ceyx > Ceyx cyanopectus. The sequence continues at coordinate 11,975 of VYZU01068935.1, read as the reverse complement.
AGCCCTGCATGTTCTGGTAGCCCTGGAGAAGGTGCTGCTGCTGCTGCTGATTTGAAGGAAACATCTGATTGTTGTTTAAGAGCGACTGGAGATGACTCAGCTGATGGTTATTCAAAGTAGTGTTTAGAGATGACATGTCACCTGGAATTCAAACACAGGGAAACACAAATCAGGGGAGTTTGCAACAGTCAGGAGGAATTTCCTTCACTCACATTTGAACTGCCTGCTAAGCAAATGCCTCTGCAATTAAAAAACCACCACTTTTTCCCCTTCAATCTTCCAGGGAATGGTCCTCAAGGCAAGTGTCTCCTACTCCTTACTCCTTTATTCCTCCAGCATCACTCCTTTTGCATGTCACATACAGCTGGACTCTCCCTAAAATGTCCTGATGTGCCACTCTGAGCCTCTGGGACACTGCCAAGTAAGGCAGAATGAGCTTCTTCCACACTCCCTGCCTGGGGATCTTAGCTTCCAGAGAGTGACTGCTTCAACCAGCACTGGAGTGCTGAGAGGGGAGGAGGAGGCAGAGAAAGAAAAAATCATTTTCCAAACACCAGCAAACTAGTTTGGCATTAATTCTGCCAAAACAAGGCATGTCAGCCAACACTCTGAACAATCTGGTTAATAACCTGCCTCGACATGACAATCCTAGGGCTAGTAAAACAAATATGCTGTTGAACCCAGCTTTAAAATAAAGCTTAAAAAGATATCCATTCCATTTGAATTTTAATGCAAAGCTCCTGCATGTTTCCTGAAAACCTCCATCCATGGGATGATTGGTTAGTTGTATTTTATATGAAAAAAATGAAAAGTAGGGTTGAGCTGCTGATAGCCATTTAGTAGGTTAGCGTGAGGCACGACGTTAAAATACTGATCAGCTCTTTGCTACTAGTTAATTGCTCTAATCAGTCTATTTAGCAGCTTACACAGTGCAAACAGCAGTGGAGTACTGAGTATATCACATATTCTTGCTAAAAATCATCAAAAGACACAGGAGGAAAAAGAAATTAAAGGGCTTTTGCACCACTTGTTTTGGGATGTAGGTGTTTTTCAAGTGAGATACTCTGGGTTTCTAAAATAGAAGCTCCAGGAGGAAATAAATAAATAAACAAAAATATAGAATAAATCAGAGAAATGTGAAAATATAAACAGAAAATAAAGGGCTCGAAGGGCAACCTTCCTCTTGGAACTTGTGCAAACACCTGCTTCAGGTGCTTTATGGATTACTTGACAGGGAGTGTAAGCACCCATCTTATTTCCTTTATTTTGTTTTTGTTTTTGGCACTTTCAATTCCTGCAGAAAAAGGCACTTTGGCCATTTTTCACCCACTGCACAGCTACTCATACTAACCCTGTGATGCCACACGCACTTGCAATGGAACCTGCATCCCAGAGATGCACCTGTGCTTTTACTACTTGAAAAAGAAGGGAAAAAAAAATAATGGAGCAAGTCCAATGTTTTACAGAATCTGAAGCAGGGCTAGGTGGCATCAGAATGAAGAATGGAACAGCAAATGATTTCCACAAGCAGCACTGCACGTTACTGAATTAAATCAGAATATTTTCAGCTTCTAACGACAACGAGTTGCTTTTTTTCCCCCTCGACAAGCTGTGACATACAAAAGCCTTACAAAAAGCAACAGTATGATCAAGTGGAGTCTTTCAAAATAGAAACTAGAATCTGCAATTCCCCCTCCCCAACCCTCTTCCTTTTTTTTTTTTCCTTTTATATCTGTGAAGAAATTGAACTTACCAAGCAGACCTGTCCCCAGTAGAGGGTTAAGTAGCTGTGGCACCACAGAGTTATTGTTGAGTTTAGCTGGACCAGATGGATTCCCAGCATTATTAGATATGTTCAGCAATGTTTCTGCCATTGACACCACTGCTGTCCCACCACCCAGGGTAGAGACAGACAGTGCTGCCACTGCTGATGATGTAGTGGTTGTGGTAGTGGTTGCTTGGGAGGAGGTGGCTATGGAAACCTCTGGATGATGAGCAGAGTTGAGGACACCTCCCACCAGCTGGGGGTTCAAGGCCATTAATGCAGAGGCCCCAGAGACAGCTGGGAGGAGCAGGGGGTTAGAAGTAGTGTCAGTGCCTGCAAAGCTTGGCATGGGGTTGCCCAGGGGGTTGCTTAAAAGGGTCTCCACCCTGCTGCTTTCTGACTGAGCGCTGGGCACATGGTCGGGTGGGGCTGGCATCTGTGGCACTGAGGGCAAAGGGGCATTCTGCTGTTGCAACAGATCTGAGATGGTCAGATTGAAAGATGGCAGGGGGAGCATGGCAGCTGCTTGGGCTTGGTTCTGGAGGAGGGTTGCTAGAAGCTGAAAGTGAACAGGCTGCAATAACTGCCCATCCACGTCACCGGAGAGAAAAGCTAAAGCAGCATTTACATTCGGGTTGAGAAAACCTAAAGGGTTGAGGTTGACCTCAGACTTGCCTTCTCCTGCTGAAGGCTGCAGTATATTTAATAGGTTCTGGTTTAGGAGATGTTGCTGATTCACTGGCAAAGAGATAGGTAGAGAACTGAGGAGGTTTTGATTGAGAGAATGTGGCAGGTTGTTGTTTGAAGAGCTGCTCGGCGGAAAATGGAGCGAGTGTTCGTGGCCAGCGAAGGGGAACTCGCTCCCCATGGGCAGCTGGCTCTGCAGTGGGTTTCCAGCTGCAGTTGTGACTATCACACCATCCTGAAGCACAGATGTTGTCTTTGTGATGGCAGGTTGGCTGGTGCCAGCTATGGCTATGGATGAGGATGGTCCTGAACCCCCTGCAAGGCAGAAGAACACAGCTATTAGCAGCGTGCACCCGTCACACATCACCCACCCCGGTCACGCTGGGCACCCAAAACATCCTTGGCATGAAAAGAGCTGGGGAGATTTACTGTGAGGGGGTCATTGTAAATAATGGCAATATAATGTCATTATAAATGCATTTCACTGGGGGTTTGAAGGAAGAATTTTCCCCTGCAAATCTAGCTCATCTGAGCTACAGGAAGTATTCCTTCTATTCCAGGTTTTACCATCCACACCACGCTGTGAATGTATCAGCAATTGCAAATTAGCACTAAGTGATACTCAGAAAAAGTAACTAAATAATAAATACTGCTATTTGAAAAGGGATGTGCAACTCTGCTGGCAACTGGGAAGAACAGACCCAGCATTTCCAACTGAAAACATCATTTTTTCCAACGCTGGAACTTGATGACAACTGATAAAAGGTACAAAATGAAGGCAGCACACAGTGAATTCATCATGAGCAGATCACACCCTCTCTTCTCCCAGGTACCATTATCCCTTTTCAGTATAGAAATTAACAAAAGAGAAAGAAAGAACACACTGTAATCATAAAAAATATAAATACAGACCCCCAAACAACAGACCCCTTCCCCATACAAGTCAGAGAAAAGCAGCTCATCAAGACACTTGGTTTTTTTTTTTCCTCTTAGAGTTTTGCTGTTTGTGTAACAAGTCAATAGCAAAACTCACTTCACACAAATGAGTGGCATAACAAAATGAAATTCAACGTGTACTCCTTGTTTTTAACACACAAACTGTCAACTACTCAAATTCAATTACACAAATCCCAGAGAACCTTGACTCAAACAGAACTGCATCTTCCTTTTTTTTTTTGTTTTTTTTTTAAACTAATCTCTGAAATCTTTTCAACTGCATTTTTAGAAAAGCAAAACAAAAGTCTTTCCCATCTTTCTGGCTAAAAGTAAATTCATTTGGTTTCACTGCACACACACAACTGTAATTGTTTCAAACTCTCATGCCCTGCTTGTCATGGATGTGTTACAGAGCCCAGAGCAACACACATAATTATCTATCAGCTTGGTCATAAAAAAAGAGATTTTTTTCAATTAATTTTATTTTATTTTTTTTAATCAGGTCTCCAGAACTGACACTCTAAGGATTTAAATATCAGGAAATGTCCCAGGCAGTATTTTTCTGGTAACTCTCCATCAGGGGACAGCCAGATGCAGGAGGTTGTTCCTTGGTGGCTAAGCAGAAAGGAGAGAGAAGCAGCACCAGGAGAGGCTTTCAATTCAGGCAAGAGGAGATGATTCTCTCCATGAATATAAATCCTAATGTTGGTGTTTCCTAAGTGGACCTCATCTCCAATTGATCATCTTATTTTCCATTCCACTCAGGTAAGTGACCACACAGGGGTATCTGGTGTGAAGCAAAGCTCAAAGTGGTGAAATAGCTGCTAGGGTGGGTTTTTTTTGGTGCCAAATGCTGTCGGGTTTCTAACCCCTGTCAAGCAGCACTTCTGGAGATCTAACCTGAGAGGTCTGGAGTACATTCATCACTTGGACTTTCTCCAGATTAATTAGACAATTAAGGAATTGCTACTGAGGAAAAAAAAATAAAATTAAATCTCAATAGATTCTGAGTAGGAGGCAAAAAAAAAAAGTGTCCTTATTTCAATCCAGACTTGAGAAGTTTGGGAGCTGAAGAGGTGATGAGCAGCCAGACTCCAGCATGGAAACACAGGGAGCAGCTTCTGTTCAACCTGCCTCCCAGGAGAGCTGGTGTAGGGAAGTAGTAAACTGGGGAGTAGCTGCTATTTATATACAATATTCAGTATTCTGGGGCAGATCTATCTCCAGACAAAAACTGACCTGCCTCTGTATGATTCCTGGATCTCCTCCAAAGCCCCATCTCCAGCAAGGCAATATTTCAGATGAAAGAAACCCATTCTCATTACATCTTCTGAACGTGTGGCCCCACTCCAAAAGGCAAAAGCAGAATGATCTGTTCTTCCCCCTTTATCAAACATGTGTAATTTCCATAATAGTGACTGAGAGCTGCACCCACAGAATTCCACCTCCCTCTGGTAGCACCTCCTGAACTGTCCTTCCCAGCTCACAATGGAATCTCCCAGATCCAGAACACAGGTGAGCAGTGATGTTTCACAAGGTGCCAAGGAAGAGATGCCCAGAGCTGGCAGAGTGAAGATGTGAAGAGACAACATGGGCAATGCTCATCAGAGCAACAGCAGCTGCACTGTGAGTACAGGAGAAGTAAAGTCCTAGTTAGAGGTCTGTCCTTGCACCCCAGTAGCAGCAGAGCACAGCAGAATCCACCTGGAGCTGACTCTGGATGCCCTCAGGTCTGCCTTCTACTCACAGTTTCTATCTTCATCCATACATTGAATTTACTGGAATTTTTAGAGGGCAGTAGAAACCAGATGGTGGATGTCAGCTGAAAAAAAAAAGATCCCTGAGCTAACCAGCTGCAGTGCTGGAGGGAAAACAGGACTGCTCTGACCACTGGCACTCCCATCAGGCCTGGAGAAGGATGACAGCCAGAAGCAGGAGGTGCAGAGCAGCACCAGTGTGTTTGTGGGCTCACCCAAAATGGTTTTCTCCAGACTCCAAGATGACTTTTTAGTTGGAAGCTAAAAGGAAAACACAAATTGGCTCCCAAGTTTCCTGAAATGAGGGTATTTTGAATCCTGGAAACCCAAGGCATGGCACGTGTTAGCTCAGTAAACATCAGTCCTTAAGAATCAAAGGCTCTTCAGAGGAAGAGAATGAAAAAACAGAGATGAAGGAGTGAGACTAAAAGCTCTAAAAGCCCAAGACACAGGCTGGCTTCAGCTCTGGCAGACAGAGATGGCTGCCAACAGCTCTTCTGCCAGTTGTCAAGAAAAAGGAGCTGTCATTGCCATGCAGTGAGAAGAAGAAGCATCCAGAATGCTGACAGAGGAGATTGGTTCTTCCCTTCCAGGAGCAAATCATTGTTTTGGGAGAAAAGAAATGGGAATTTAAGAGGATATGCATTAAAAAGATTAAATATGTGGTATGTAATGGATGAGTATTTTTCCTTGCTTCCTTTGGCAAGCAGGTTTATTTGCCTGTGTGGATTTTTATCTGTGTTCCTATTTTAAAGGGTTGCTTGACAGGTGTTCTTCAGCAGACACAAGAAAATAAGGGGTATTATGGTATAGTTTGTGTTTGAGAAGATTCACTTTCCCTGCTCACTTAAATGACAGTGGAAGATACTTATCCTGGATGGCTCAGGTTGTCATGGAAAGCCAGGGCCACACATGCTCAGAGGTGCTGGCAGATGGTCAGAGGTTTCCCTTGATTTCAGGGCTGTATTTTAAACACCAAATAAAAGGAAAGAGTCCAAACTCAGGTGACATTTCTGCTTAAAAATATGTGTAAGAGTAATGACTTCACATAGTGTGAATAATGCTCAGCATCCTTCAACCAGGTGATTCAAACCTAAAGCAAAATATTGTAATTTTAGACAGCTAAAAGCATTTTTATTTATTTTTTCTATATTATATATATATATATGGGATTTTTTTTTTTTTTTACTTGGAAGCAAACAGCTGTAATTTTGGCCCTGCCCTCAGCAGAGGTTTGCAAACAGTTGCTCAAACAGGTTATTTTAAGGATGACAATCACTGAGTGTGCAGCTCAGGCATCTTCTCCAAGTGCCTGAGCCAAGAACACGTCCCTCCAAACTCTGCAGGGAGGGCAAAAAGCCCAAAGAGGTTTAGAGGACAAAAGAAACCCTGAAAATCAGGTTTTTTTTTGTTTAAAACACCCAACTGAACTTCCATCTTAGCTCTTTTCCTCCTCAACTTCAGCATTTTTCTGTTCATATCCTCTATGTGCCCTCTGCTAGAATATTTCAATATTTAGTCTTCTCCCCAGAAGGAAACCACTCATTTCTTTGATGCTGGAAGCACCAGCTCCCAGCCACTGGAAGTTCTCAGAGGATGTCTGCCAACAAGGTAAAAATAATTCAACCCTCCAACTTCCCAAATAACACCCAAGAATACATCCATGTGTGGAGAGATCCTGTTCCTTGGCTGCATCTTTGAAAGAGCAGATTCCAGGGAATTCCCCAGTGCTGGAACACCTGCCAGCCAGCTCCACTCCCTGGCATCTGGTCTGCTGCCAAGCTCAGGGGGTGGGAGGTGAGCTTGACTCCAGGATCTTCTCCAAGTGCCTGCAGGATTCCCTCCTGGAGTCTGACTGACCCCCTCCCAGATCAGTTTTGTGCTCCTCCTTTGAATTTGCTGCTATTTCTGGACTATATTTCTGCTATTTCATGAGGAGTGGCCACCCCCCCAGAACACACATCCCAATTCTGGTTTTCTGAGGCACACACCCAGCCCAGTTCCAATGTGTATTCCCATTTTTCCATTCCCAAGGATCCACCCAGCCTCTCTTTTTATGGTTTGCTCTCAGGGTTCTGTTTTTCAACATCACTGACACTTTGCATTAAGTGAAATCAAAGCCTCCCAAACCCCTTCTTGGAGTCACTGGTCTGCACTGGCACCATTCCCAATTAGATTGCACTGCACCTGGCTGTGTTCAAACAGATTCTGAGTGGGACAGAAGCTCCTCACTGGTTGGAACTGCTCCTCCCTAATTAATTAGAATTGACTCTTTTCTATCCTGTAAATAGCACCAGTCAAAATGACTGTCCTGGAAGCCTTTGTTTGCCAAACTTACCTCTCCTTTGTCACTACTACCTAGAGTTTCTCATATTTCTGATGGATATTTGTGACAACTCATTTTTATTTTGTAACCCAAACACTGTACAACTGAGGGCCTGAAATGGTTAATAAAAATTAAGTATAACTGGCTTGCAAGGGCTCAAACCTGGAAAACCACAAAAAGCTTTCTCCTGCTTAAACAGAAAAGTCTGGTTTTCTATTTATTCCTTTTTAATGCCATCACACTCATACTGAAAATTACCTGGAAGCTACAGATATTATCTGAGGAAGAAGCAAACAAAAGCTAGAAAAAGAAAACTTGGTCCATGTGGTTAAAATATAATTAAAAGCTTTGGCAATAACCAGCTATCTAATTGTGGTGATTCTCAGGATTTTTTTTTCCCCTCTCAGGAACTATTTTCTGATTAGTGGCTGGCACAGACACAGAAAACAGATTTAGCAATTAAAATACTTAAAACACAGAGCAGGAAAAGAAACCCCAAACCAACCCAAACCCAAAGCCACAGACTGGAGTATGAAGAGCTGAGCATCCCACAGGTCCCACTCAGCTGAGCTCCACAGCTTGGGGGGTTCCAGGGAGGATCAGGTCCCACTCAGCCCTGGCTGGAGAACTTCTTCCCAAATCCAATCTAAACCAGTTTAAAACCATTTCTCCTCATCCTGTGATGGCTGGGTGAAGGTTGATGGAGCCACTTGGGAGCCTCACCCCAGGGAATGACAGCTAAGAGAATCTGAAATTCCATCTTAGAGAAGGCAAGAGGTCTCTGGGCTTCCAGGCATCATGGATATGGATAAAATCATTCCTGTCTGCATTTTGCAAGCATCAAACCACAACAGCCCCCCCTCTTCAGCAGTGAGGAACAGAACATACTCAAATCTTCCCAGGCTTTGCCTACACAGAGCTACCATTTATCATTTAGATAAGAAAAAAAGTGTCAGGTTTAGGCACTGTAATTACACTGCCATAATTCTCTCTCCAGGCTCTTGGAAACACCATCCTGTGTAAACACCTCAGCAGAACAGAAGCTCCCAGGTGGGGAGCTTCCAGATCCTGGATCAGTGGGAACTGAATAGGCTGTTTATGTTCAGACTTTTCTTCTTTTGGACACGTGCACAGATTTGTTCTGTCACCTTTGTCTTCTCTGGATGAAATTCAGTCTGCCTGCTGCTGGCAGCAAGCAGAGGAATGCTGAGCAGCCTTGGTCAGGGACAAACTAGAGATTNTCTCCTTTGTCACTACTACCTAGAGTTTCTCATATTTCTGATGGATATTTGTGACAACTCATTTTTATTTTGTAACCCAAACACTGTACAACTGAGGGCCTGAAATGGTTAATAAAAATTAAGTATAACTGGCTTGCAAGGGCTCAAACCTGGAAAACCACAAAAAGCTTTCTCCTGCTTAAACAGAAAAGTCTGGTTTTCTATTTATTCCTTTTTAATGCCATCACACTCATACTGAAAATTACCTGGAAGCTACAGATATTATCTGAGGAAGAAGCAAACAAAAGCTAGAAAAAGAAAACTTGGTCCATGTGGTTAAAATATAATTAAAAGCTTTGGCAATAACCAGCTATCTAATTGTGGTGATTCTCAGGATTTTTTTTTCCCCTCTCAGGAACTATTTTCTGATTAGTGGCTGGCACAGACACAGAAAACAGATTTAGCAATTAAAATACTTAAAACACAGAGCAGGAAAAGAAACCCCAAACCAACCCAAACCCAAAGCCACAGACTGGAGTATGAAGAGCTGAGCATCCCACAGGTCCCACTCAGCTGAGCTCCACAGCTTGGGGGGTTCCAGGGAGGATCAGGTCCCACTCAGCCCTGGCTGGAGAACTTCTTCCCAAATCCAATCTAAACCAGTTTAAAACCATTTCTCCTCATCCTGTGATGGCTGGGTGAAGGTTGATGGAGCCACTTGGGAGCCTCACCCCAGGGAATGACAGCTAAGAGAATCTGAAATTCCATCTTAGAGAAGGCAAGAGGTCTCTGGGCTTCCAGGCATCATGGATATGGATAAAATCATTCCTGTCTGCATTTTGCAAGCATCAAACCACAACAGCCCCCCCTCTTCAGCAGTGAGGAACAGAACATACTCAAATCTTCCCAGGCTTTGCCTACACAGAGCTACCATTTATCATTTAGATAAGAAAAAAAGTGTCAGGTTTAGGCACTGTAATTACACTGCCATAATTCTCTCTCCAGGCTCTTGGAAACACCATCCTGTGTAAACACCTCAGCAGAACAGAAGCTCCCAGGTGGGGAGCTTCCAGATCCTGGATCAGTGGGAACTGAATAGGCTGTTTATGTTCAGACTTTTCTTCTTTTGGACACGTGCACAGATTTGTTCTGTCACCTTTGTCTTCTCTGGATGAAATTCAGTCTGCCTGCTGCTGGCAGCAAGCAGAGGAATGCTGAGCAGCCTTGGTCAGGGACAAACTAGAGATTGAAATTAGAGAGAAGGAACCAGCTTTTGATGTAGAAGGTGGTTAGAGGCTGCCCCAGGCTGCCCAGAGAGGTGGTGGCTGCCCCAGCCCTGGCACCATCCCAGGGGAGCTTGGGGGGGCTCTGAGCTCCCTGCTCCCTGCAGGGGGGTTGGACTGGATGATGACCCAAACCAATCTGTGATTCTGTGCCATCAGCAGCAACAAGAAGATCCCACATCAGGATGAGCTTGGATTCCTGTTCTCAGAAGCCTGTTTTAATAATCTTTAAGGAAGAACTCATCCACAGCATCACTGAATTATTTTGGTTAGAAAAGACCTTTCAGATAACAGAGTCCAACCACCCCCCAGCAGTGCCAGGGCACCACTGCCCCATGGTNACAGAGCTACCATTTATCATTTAGATAAGAAAAAAAGTGTCAGGTTTAGGCACTGTAATTACACTGCCATAATTCTCTCTCCAGGCTCTTGGAAACACCATCCTGTGTAAACACCTCAGCAGAACAGAAGCTCCCAGGTGGGGAGCTTCCAGATCCTGGATCAGTGGGAACTGAATAGGCTGTTTATGTTCAGACTTTTCTTCTTTTGGACACGTGCACAGATTTGTTCTGTCACCTTTGTCTTCTCTGGATGAAATTCAGTCTGCCTGCTGCTGGCAGCAAGCAGAGGAATGCTGAGCAGCCTTGGTCAGGGACAAACTAGAGATTGAAATTAGAGAGAAGGAACCAGCTTTTGATGTAGAAGGTGGTTAGAGGCTGCCCCAGGCTGCCCAGAGAGGTGGTGGCTGCCCCAGCCCTGGCACCATCCCAGGGGAGCTTGGGGGGGCTCTGAGCTCCCTGCTCCCTGCAGGGGGGTTGGACTGGATGATGACCCAAACCAGTCTGTGATTCTGTGCCATCAGCAGCAACAAGAAGATCCCACATCAGGATGAGCTTGGATTCCTGTTCTCAGAAGCCTGTTTTAATAATCTTTAAGGAAGAACTCATCCACAGCATCACTGAATTATTTTGGTTAGAAAAGACCTTTCAGATAACAGAGTCCAACCACCCCCCAGCAGTGCCAGGGCACCACTGCCCCATGGTCCTCAGCACCACAGCTCCATGGGGGGCTTGGAAACCCCTTCAGGGGTCACAGGGACTCCAGCCCTGCCCTGGGCAGCCTGGGACAGCCCTGGAGGGGAAGAAATTGTTCCTCAGCTCCAACCTGGGACAGCTTGAGGCTGGTTCCTCTTGTCCTAACCTGACACACCATTGGTCCCAGGGTTTAGCAGTAAGCTTAGAGAGACTGGGACACAACCCAGAAGGCAGAACCAGACCTTTGCTCTGCTCACAAGAGAGGACAAAGTCTCTGAAGAGCCAAACAGTATCAGGCAATACTCTTCTTTGTCAGCATGACAAGGCAAAACAGCCCTGCAAGGATGAAAAGCTGCTTCCTTGAGACACAAACCACCAGCACAGCTAAGGGGAAAAATAAACCCTCTTTTTTTTTTTCTCCCCCCAGGAATGCAGAGAAACCCTTAAAAGTCATTGGAAACTGCAAGCAGCATAATACTAAGAGAATTATTTTTTCCATGATTGTTTTCCTCCAATTGCTTCCTGTCCTCTGGAGAAAAAGCAGCTCTTGGAGGGAGCTCAGGAATAGGCATGAGGATGTTTCAGGGGTCAGTGACAGAGACTGCTCACACACTTCCAGTTGCTCTCCTTTGACCTGGTGGAGCTGAGCTGTGACTGGATCAAACACACCCTTCTGGAAAGTTAACCAGGCTGAAAAGACTCAACTCTCCAACAGAAGGTTTTCTTTCTGCTTCAGAAATTAAGACAGTAGCAGCTTTCAAAGGCAGAGGCTTTGTTCAACCCCTAGCAGTGAAATGGAATGCACGTTCCTGAGCTGTCTCCCTTTCATCTTGGAGCAGCACAGAGATGGTGACAGTGGCAGAGCTGGTTCCTCTCCAGGTCTTTGCTGAAGATGGAACCAGGAGATCTCTCTCTGCACTCTTCCAACTGAACTACAGTTTATTCAACCATTTCATTACCAGCTTGG
>VYZU01068934.1:0-10114 GCA_013401355.1 Ceyx cyanopectus | reverse complement strand
AAGCAGGACTTAATAAATGGGATTAATAATTCAACTCAGATTTTCTGTGTCTGCATTAACTTGATTCTTGTCTGAAGAAAATGGAATAGTTAATAGAAGGTCTAAAAATTATTGCAGAATCCTTTTGGAGGAGAATTTGAATAAAAGCAAAGAAATTGCATAATATTACCATACTGCTAGAAAAGCATCCTGTTTGTGCCATGAGTGGATTTATTTTCTGCTGGTTTTTTTTACTTTGAAGAGTTTGCCATGATTTCTTCCAACACTTCCAGGGTGAAATTGAGCATGCACACAATGTTGTCCTTCCATTCTTGTAGCTTCTTTAGCCAGGACCTGGGCAGAGACCCATGGGGATATCTTGAGGAGGCAGAGGGGGGAGTGCTACGCACTCACACAGCATCAACTTCATCATTTATTTCAACTTTTGGGGAAACTTCTTCACCAAACAGGAATTGCTTCTAAATAGTTCCTCCTCCCTGCCCCTCACCCTCATCCCCTTAGCTTCTAATTTAATGCTGAAATGTGAACAATAAGAAACATGATAAAAGATACTCAAAAGATGGCTTTATGAGAAAGTCAGGGCTTGTTTATCTTCCAGGCTGCCCTCAGCTCCTTATAGCAATTATTCTGTATATCTTTTCCTTCTCTAACTGTGATGTTAGTTGAAGTGGAACTTTTGGATATCTTTTGATTGCTGTAGCTCTCAATTATAAACACTTCAAAGTGGTTGTAGGAGATCTAAATGAGACTTTCATGTACTTCCTTCTCATATTGCAATTCTGCAGTGAAAGCTTTTCTCAGTAGTAGGAAAAAGGTTTGTTTGAAAAGTCCGGGATTGTTTATTGCTCCTGCTACAAATAAGTACTCAAATCTCTGTGTGCAGCTTTGACCAACAGGGTTTGGGTGCATCAGAGTAAACCTTGCCTGTGTGTAGCTAAATATCCTAGACTTCAATTTGATCTAGGCAGTCAAGAGGTCAGCCCATAGGCAGCTCAGTTTTTTTCACATGTTCCTTAGCAAAACAAATGCATTACCTTCAAGAGAAGCATAAACAAGGCTTGATTTATATGCTGGAGTGCTTCCTAATGTTTAGACAGAATTATGGAGGTTAAACTTAGAGCACTATAACATTAGCTTGCAAATACTCAGGAATAGAGATTACAAATAAGTTAAACACCTAATTTCCATTTGATTTCAATAGTGTTTGGACTCCAGAGTGCCATAATGACTGGGGCTTTGTAAAATCATGTACATTTAAAAATGGGTCATAGAAGTGGTTGTGGATTTCCCCAGTGTACAGAATTATCTGCTTAGATGAAGTTGTGCAGATTTGCAGGACTGAACAAGAATGACCTTTTTAGTAAGAGGAAGACGAAGGACAAGAGGAAGGTGAGCCATGGGGATGCTTTCTTCCATTTAATGCAGTTAATGGAGGTGAACAAGATTAATTAAGATTAATATCCTTAAACCTGAAAAGTTGCTTTTGATGTCAGGCTGTGGGAGTGTTCACTCATCAACTTCACAGTGTAACTTCAGGAACCTAAAGCAAGGCAACGATGCCCTTTCTAAAATGAGTAGCTAGCAAAAAGCCCTTCAACTGCATGAGTGATTTGGAGAAGGAATCTCACACACAGAGTAACTACATAATGCTATGGAGAAGCTTAAACTTTCCTCTCATTTTCAGTGTGCATATCCTTTTTTTCCAATATATGTGAAATTCTGAAGTCACGTTCAGTATGTTAATGCCACTTGAGCTGTGACTGTAATGAAATGATCCCAGAACCTGCATCTCCTCTGTAGACATGAATGTGTGCTGCGTTCTGCATGGCCATGCTTTGTTCGGAGTGCGCTCTGTTAGTGCACGTGATTCAGTGCACTGCCTGCAATTAATGGTCCTCTTAATCCATACACTCTGACTTACAGCTACAGTGCTCCAAAAGAACATATAATTCAATTATAACGCTTCTGCCTGCTTACCTTGGGTACCTCAGAGTCACTTTGAAATGTTAAAATCTATTTGTTGATGTGTAAGTCCATTGGTAGATGAGTCCATGTAGAAATCAAAGGCAGCTGAGTACTTCAAGCATTAAGTTAACTTTAAAACATGATACTTAAGATAATTTTTGTGACAGAAATAAAATAAAGGTCACAAGAAAGTGAATACATTTAATTTTTACTGTTTTCACTACCTGTGTAAATACTGCATGAATCTGATATACTGAATGATAACAGTAATAATCAAAAGTACATCTGAAAGCTGCTGTGACTCCAACTACTCTGGGAACAAATAGCTGAGAAGTTATCTTAACATGTGGACAAGATTTCATGTGGAAATGAATGTCTTAGGGGTTTTCTCTGTTTGGAAATATGATTTAGCAAGACCAGAGTTATTTAAAATCTCATGTTATACAGAAGATTTTTTCACAATATACAATAAAATAGGATATAACAATATTTTAGAAAACACAGATAACTTGTATACAAAATGTGGAAGGAGAAAAGTTATTTGGCTATACAGTGTATCCTCTCTCAAGTAGTTGCTATTAAAGTATAGTATTTTTCATATTTTAAAATGTGGGTATTTTGCTTTGATTTTTTGAAAATTACCTTTGTATTATCATACTATTACATCTAAATAGATCTTGAATATATAACTTAACCTGCAAATGCAGAAGTATTTAGACATGTTCAGCTAACAGCAATATTTTAAGAAATATTTTTCTACAATTATATTAATAAATGTGTATTTGAAAGTAAACAGCAAGTTATTATGTAAAACAAACTCATCTCTCAAACTCTGCTTGTATACATTGCTGTAATTTATTTTTTTTCCCATGCAAAGATGAAGAGCTGTTATGGACCTCTTTACATTGCAAGTATTTAGAGAAAGATTTTTTTTTTAAAATAACATTTTAGTACTTGCAAGTATAGTTTCATAATAGCTTGTGTAGATAAAAATCAATGAAATGTTCCCCAGTAGACATATAAATAGAATGTGGCTTTTTTAGTGTTATGGTCTGGTTTTAATTTGTTGGGTTTTCTTACCAGACTTAATTGCCTAGCAAGGAAAAACTCTTTGTGGTTCATAAAATGCCAACATTTGTATTTATTTATTTGTTTAATGAGAGGAAGGAAGACAGCAGGGCTGTGTAAGGATTCTGGCCCAAGGGTGGATTCAGATGGGAACAACCCACCTTGCACTGTCACTCCTCTAAGCCTGTGTCACAGTGCTGTGGAGCTGGGCTGCAGCTGATGACATTACAGCCTGTAGCTTCATTGCTATTGTGTTCCCTCCTACCCCCCACTAACCAACATACTAGGATGGCACTTCATGGCTCTCAGCCCCCAGGACCTTACTCTGAGCAGTGCAATTGCCCAGAGCCTTGGGTAAGGATACTGGGCACTGTGCTACCTGGGCATCATCTCCCTCAACTGCAGTACTTGAGGACAGTAACATGGTGAAGCACCCCTATGGACAGAGAGCCCAGCACGAGTGGTAGGAAGCAGGGTTTTTAGTTGCCTGTCATTCTGACTTTTTCTTTGGCAGGGGGGAAAAGACCATCGTGAAGGTTTCAATGCCCATATACCTGGCTTCTGTTCTGGCTGTTCTGTTCTAAGATACCCTGTTACCTGATTTGCTAAGGAAAGGCAGACATCCAAAATCACGTTCCTAGAACGTGAGAGTTGCCCTGCTGTTGACTCGGAGATCACACAAATAGGTATTACTCCCATTCCACCTTCCAAGACCTCATATGTTCAATTTTCAGTTTCTAGAAGGTTCTGGAACAGGTCTCTGCTTATTTCTACAGAGATGAGCTTTCTGTGTTGTGAGCTGGGCAAGGCAGAAACAAAGGCCTCCTAATATTGCTCAAGTCAGGAGAGGAAGAAAAGATGGTCTCTGGAGTCCATTATCTGTTGGCAAAGTCTCTCAAGTATGTGAGCTTTAGTCTTTGGATCTTTTGGGAGACATGAGCACATGTAACATCAGTTTTCTCTTTCACTTATTAAAATTAATGAGATCTCAAACTGTTTTTAAGCAAAGAAACTCTGGTCTGCCTGATAATTGTAATTAGTCTTCTGACAGCAAATTGTTGGAACCAGTGCTGAGGAAGGTGAAGTAGGCACCAGCAGGAAATGTTGCATTTACACACCAGTGTTTGGAATAATAATAATATTAAAACACAAATAAAAGTGTATATATTATTAATATATAATCTCTAGTAAATTTGTAATACAAAAATAGTCATGAGAAGAAAGCATGAAAGGAACCAACCACTGCCTTGTATGTGGGATGTTTATAACTTACTCCCTCACCACTTCCATGACCATGAGCAGCTGCTCTATTCTTTTGTTTATATTTTCCCCCAAATAAATTGGAAATAAAGGGTGTTTACCCTTATGTTGTGTTTTTAATTATGATACAGGATCATTTTCTTTCAGTTAATGGAATCTCTTCCACTCAAGTAAAAAAAAAAATAGAGAACACCTGGCTAGTGAATAACCTGGTATCCATAGGAGGGTGCTAAAGGTGTTTTTCAGAAGCTTTCTTAAGAGTAAATAGGAATAAGAGTTGTTGTTGTCCTTGAAACATGAACATATAAAAATGACAGTGCCATGAAATCTGGTATATAGATGGGCTAGCAAGTTATAATCTGTGTGTCTTTTTAGTTGATGTTATGCTAGTTCATATTTTGCCATTATTTATAGTGAGATCTTATACTAATATCTTTGAATGATGAAAGAGAAGTATTTTCCATATTTTCCATGTCAGGGAACACAGAAAAGATTCAGATTCTAAAAATTAAACAGAAATTGCCCTTCTCTATTTTTAAAGTAAATTAAAGTATATGACACATTTAAGAACTGTAGTGCCTTTAAAATATGAAAGAAGGAACCTGATTATCGTGCCTGGCATGTTATCATTCTTTTTCATGTTCTGGTAAGTACTTTGCTGTAAACACTGAATTAAAAATGCAAGCAAGATGACTACTGTTGCAAGCTGTTATTTTTGTTCCATTCCTATAGAAAATGACCCCTTCACATTAATGTGGTTTGGTGGTTGTAAGGTATAGAATGGTTGTTTAAATAGATGTCTTTGTGTAAATGGCAGTGAAAAGCAAATGCCTCTTCTTTACTCAGCTCTGGAACTATTCTAGAAAATTGCTGGAGACATTTGGATGGCTTTGTCAACACTTAATGAATTTTGGCCGTCATAAATCTCAGATGCCCTAACTGAGTAAAACCCAGAATTATCACAGTTTCATAGCCTAAGCTGCCCTTGCCATATGGTGAGTGCAAATGTTTCCAAAGCAGCAAATGTTGTGTCAGGGGTTCCCAGTGATGTTTAGATTGGATTGCTCTGATATGTGAAGGAGTCTGCCAGCAGATCGCACCTGCGCCGTGAGGAGTGTGCAGGAGCTGCCAGGCTGTGGCAGGGAAGGTGCAGCAGGCACTGACAAGTTCCCTGTCATCAGAAGGTGTGCTCAATAGGTTCTGAGAGATTCTGCTGCACACACGCTGCCACAGAATGCCTCTTGGAAAAAAAAAAAGAGCGAGTGGAGTGAAATGCTAGGGAGGTCATAATTGAGTGTGCTCAAGCAGCTTACAAAACAACTCTTCAGCAGCTTCTTATCCAGGGAGCTTATGAAACAGTCTCTGGCAGAGATGGTAGATATGCCTCTTTTCCATACTCACTTTTGTTTCAGTTCTAGGATGCCAGTGCTGTATGCAGATTTCTGTTGGGTTATCTGGCCTGGAGCATGGAATTACTTGCTGTAATTGATAGCAGAATGTGCAAATACATTAAAGAACTGACAGAAGTAAAATTATTTTTTTCTCTTCTGAGGAGGAATGCTTAATGAAATCCCCTTGCTACAGTCCTCTTTCTTGGACTATAGATCATCTCTAAGGAGATTAAAATTATGATTTGTGCAGAAAAAATTCACATAAACAACATGTGACAGCTGTTATCAGTTATATAGGGAAGTTTACAGACCATTACCTTTTTTTGTCACTGGAAAGAATATACAGTTGTACTGCAGCCATTGTTCTCAAGAGACAATGAAATTCAGCCTTACTGGTAGCCAGAAGCCTGTTAAGTGTTGCCAGGACATGATCTCTGTGTATATCCCTTGACACTCAGCCTTTGTATTATAAATTTTACCCCCATATCTGTCGTGGATCTGAGAAGAGGGAATTTGACCAGAAATGGTCCTCACCAGAAGGAAGAAAAAAAATAATAGCAATGGTATGGTGAGGTGGAGTGGGGGTTGGGAGAGCTCCCTTTCAGTAAGGTGTATTAGACCACAGTGGAAGTAGGTGAAAAATTCAAGGGGAAAAATAAATGAGGGGTGCTAGTGCAGGTATTGGTATTGACAGTTTTACAAAAGAATAGATTTTGCTTTTATCTCCACTGTAGAGAAGGATAAAATCTGTTAATGGCTGTTAAAAGTTCTAAGTTCAATAAGATGTAACTGCAGATCTCAGCTCTAAATTTTTTCCCATAGTAAATTTTCATTAAGATAATAGGAAGAGCTTGAGTATAATTCAATATCTTAACTGAAACCCTGCCTCGGTGTTCCTGATGTCTCCTACCCATTGCAGAGTAGATGTAGCTGTTACACAGATGCCATATAAAATTTTAGTTTTTCACTGTCCAAATGCCAACTGCATAAATGTTTTGAAAGATTTATGTTGTAGACCGCACTGAACAAACCTTGCCAAACACTTCATCAGTCTCTGGACCTGGGTTGTTCTAGATCTCAGTAAAGCATTATGTTAAATAAGCTGAATCAAAATTCCTAGAGGATGTGTCTTACTCTTGAAAAGTCCAATTCAGAATAAAAGTAAGTATAAAAAAAGTGTGTTCTCTTGAGGTCCATGTGATAAAGGCAATGTGGTCCCTCCTAGCAGCTTTTCCACAGTTCATAGATAGCAGCAATGATACTCTCAGTTTCTCTCCTCAGAGTATCTTTGGGGTTTAAAGACTATCTATTTTGTCTTTTCTTCATTTAGCTCTGTGCCTGCTTCCACAATTTCTCTGAGTCTGAAGATGACAAAGTAGAAGAAAAAGCATGATGTTGTTTTGCAGAGCCTTTTCTTAGATACTTTCTTTCTGGCTTCAGTCCACCCTTGTCTGGTATTTTCCTTGTCTCTTCTGTTGGTGTACCACTATCCAAACCCAGTTCTGAACTTGTGTGGCACTAATGCAAAGCCTTCCACTCACATCAGCTCTCCATCCTATGCCTTAGCACTTCCCTTGCATTTTCCTGCACCATTCCAACTGGAACACTTTCTCTGTGGAGGATAAGGATCATTCAGGTGTTGCAGAGTGCTTAAGGCAGTGGAACTGGGTATTGTTTGAGTCAATCCCTTTAATATTGGAATTAATAACTTTCCTTCTTTTCCATTACTGCCCTACTTAAGAAGTTGTTCTGGGAGCACAATGTCTTGAACACTAAGGACATGCTAGCAGATTACTAAGGTGTGACCTGTACAGAGAACACCTCTCAGTTACCGCTGTGGGTATGAATGGGTGATAGGAACATGAATGATAGAAGTATTGATCCAAAAAACAACACAATGATTATCCTTTTTCCTGGGAGGAAATATAGCTGCAGTTGAAGCTTATTAAAGCAGATGCATTACTTTATGTTTTCATATCTGCAGTACATAACTTAAATTGTGTAGAAGTTTTTCTTTAGCTAGTATGATTAGGGGAGAGGGGCACGTGTGTGCACTACTATCTGGTGGGTGACCTACCTACGTGCAAGATAAGTAAGGGCAAATACTTTGACAGGGTGGTTGAAGTTTGTTAATGGAGAATCTTAACATTTTCCATGAATCAACAGAAGTTAGCCACTCAATAAAACAGATTATTTTTGTATGTTTGCCCAGAAATTAAGATGATTTGTTTACACATGCATGCTCATTTTAAGAACATGGAATTAACACCGAAGCCAGTGGAAAACCGTGGCTCTTACATGCCACTGTAGCATAGGCATGTTAATTAACGTATGCTTTGAAGAAGAAAGCTGCTAAAGCACATATCTTAGAAAGCAGAAGAAACATTTCACTTCCAGCTGTTGCTGGGTCACCAAACCGGTCCACGTGCAGTGGCAGGTGTAGTATTGTGGTGGTGCCCGAGTGAGAAAGCAGCCGAGGCACGCAGTGCCGGCCCGCTCTGCTGCCACACGTAGGCACAGCCACCAGCCAGCTTTACAGCAGATCAAGTAGAAAATGTAACATTGGAAGCTAATTTTTCTGAAAAGCTCAGACAACTTGCTATGCTTGTTTTTGTAAGAACAATATGCAGAACAAGAAAAAGGTTATTTCATCCTCTGACTCTTTAATTCAATTATATCCTAAAACTCATTGTGTACTTCAAAAATAAATTACCTCAAGATGTTATTCTGCTCTCCATCTGCTGCGTTTCTTTAAATGTATTCCTTCCACTCCCAGATCAGTTTAAGTGATTTTTTTCCCATCACAAGCCATAGGCTTTTTTTCATGTTTTCTTTTTAATGCCTCTTTTTCCGAAATTGCCTCATAAACCACGTGACTCTTTTGTTTTCTTATTTTTATCTTGCATGAAAAAGCAGCCAGCCACATGCAGCTGAAGGCTGGCTTGTCTCTCCTCACTCTGAGTTTCATCTGCTTTCTGTCTCACCTGTAGAAGGTGATGAGGGATTGTAGACCAAATGAACAAAGTACAGTGGTAGCCTTGTCCCTTGATACTGAAATGAAAATGGTAGAAGAAGGTACTCAAAACAGCCAGATCTTCAGTTATATTCAGTTACAGTATTTGGAAATAACCAGAATCTAGCCTTTTTTCTCACAAGGAGAAGTTCCCTTCCAGTGTATTATTTTCTTCAGTTTGGTCAGCTCCTAGTCAACAGTAATATTAGCTATGCTAAAGAAAAGATTTTACATCTTTTTATAGCAAAGAATCTTTCCTATCTGCTTTTCCTGGTATAAGTACAGGAGCAGCTTTAAGGTCAGAGGAAGGTGCAGAATAAAGTTGTGCAGATTTCTCCTATATCTTAAATGAATCCTGAATTAGTAGCACAGCTGAATGTTGATGGTAAACTAATAGATCACAATTACACCTGGTTGATAGGAGCTCAAGAAAAAAATGTTAATCTATATCAGTATTACAAAATGGGGGTTGCTTAGAAATTGAAGCTCTTTTGCTAAAGATTTAAAATAAGATGTAATAGCACTGTCCAGTTTCGGAATATATAAATATACATTTGTATTCAAAATATAGTACATGGAAGTCAACCATTCTT
The DNA here is from genome assembly GCA_013401355.1 of Ceyx cyanopectus. Taxonomy (NCBI): domain Eukaryota; kingdom Metazoa; phylum Chordata; class Aves; order Coraciiformes; family Alcedinidae; genus Ceyx; species Ceyx cyanopectus. The sequence goes on along the minus strand of VYZU01068934.1, from coordinate 824 downwards.
CCCTTGGGTTAAGGGAAGCCTGACCAAGACTTTATCCAGAATGTAGGTACAATTTTAAATACAGAAAGCACAATTCTATTTTGTTAGGCTCAGAGGATTCTTCTTGACAAAATCTAAGTTGTGATTTGCAACATGTATCTTGGTCAAGAATAAGAATTCAACAGCAATGATGAAAATATTGCTGATGCCAATTGTAATTATTTATAAGAGGCATAAGCCTCTTTATGTGACAGGTTTCAACGGTTACAGTCCAACAACTACTTTGGCTCTAAAATGGAATGAAAAAAGCTGTGTGTCTTAGACCTGTTTTACATTGGTTTACTATCTAACATTAATTTAAATGTTTGAATTTTCCCTGTGATAGCCCTTGTTTTTCAGAAATTAAACATATTGTTTAAAAATCAGGAAGCCCTAATACTGGTGTGTCTGTTTTTAATTACAGTCATAAAGGTTACATCAATTACTTTTTCACTTCATTATGTGACAGGCATTTGTCATGAACAAATTAACTGTTTATTCCGAGTTTATTTAAGGGCTATTTTAGTATAAGATTTGTATTTAAATCTGAATTTTAAAAAAATAATGTTTGGACTGTAAGAGAAATTACACGGTTTTTAGGTCATCTTCATGTCCTTCCAGTTTTAAACTGATACTTTCTTGTCATTTCTGTGCCCACCTACCCTAGTTTATAAAATTCATACTCATCAAATTAAACGTGGAAACTTTTTTTGGGGAAAACTCCCACTTTCTCTCAACTATATTGACGTATTTATACAAGTATGCTTGCATAAACTTGATACATTTTCTGTATTTCTAAAACGCTG
>VYZU01068933.1:105157-184262 GCA_013401355.1 Ceyx cyanopectus | reverse complement strand
TAAACATTCTATGATTCTGGTGGAAAAGCAGATAGACCCTAAGTTTGATACCCAGCTCACAGGTATAAAGCATACAAGCACATTTTGCCCAGCACTGTTCATGTAAGAAACCTCTGCAAGTACCCCATGGAGCCAAACTACTTCACAGAAAGGATAAAGTTACCCCTCTGTTTTTTCAGACCTAAGAACTTTTCCCCTGCAGATTTCATTGGCAAAGGGTTTTTTTCCAACAAGACATTTCCTTTTGGCAGCTTGATCCCTTTGTCCTTCTGTCTGCTGTGCTCAGGCCCGATGTTTTTCATCTCAAACAAGCAACCTTCATTTCAGATCCCATCTCTGCATCCTAAAGAATGGCTGTGGACTCTCCGTTTGCAGATGGCATCTGAACAACATCTACAGGCTCAAGTCCCTAGTTGCTCCGTGCTTTCAGGTGCAGAAGCGGTCCCAGCTCTGGCCTGTCCTTCCCCGGGCAAGGCACGTAGGTCATCCCTTGGCTCTCCAGTTTCTCGCCGCAGGAAGGGCAGCCGGCCAGGGCCACCTGTTACCTCGGGCAATGCTGATCCAGCGCTCAGCCCCGCTTTATAACCCCGCCAGCCACGGCTCTAGAGCGAAGCGGTACAACGCGGGTCCAACCCTCACATCCAGAACCTCCCGAGTCCCGCTCGGCTCCCCTCAGCTTGCAGCGCGGTCCCCCCCCCAGATGACCCGAAACAACCCCCTCATGCCCCCCTGTGCTCGGGAAGGGGTCGATTCAGCTGCTATTAGACCCAAAGGAGCCCAACTCGCTCGCTTGCCGTTGTCCCCACGGGCTGAGAACGGAGGGGGTTGGTGGCGGGAGCAGCGCGGGCAGCAGCAGCACCGCCTGCCGCGGGGCGCCCCCTGGCGGCCCTGCCTGGGGCCGCGCGGTAGGTAAGAGCGGGCAGCCCAGAGCAGGGCGGGCGGCTGTGAGGGGAGGGCGGGCGGCTGTGAGGGGGCAGCGGGCGCTCTGCTGCCAGGCTGCCGAGCAGCGATCGCTTAACACTCGTCTCTGAAAGGCGTCAGTAATATTTTTGTTTACCGTGTGTGAAGGCGCTCGTTATGGCTTTGAGCCGCTTTGTATCCCTCCTCCTTCCCTCAACGCACCTCCCCTCCCAACTCAAAGCTCCAAACGTAACAAGTAGGAGGAAAGGTGCCCGCCCTTGAGGCCAGGAAGGCCAATGGCAGCCTAGGATGCATTAGGAGGAGTGTGGCCAGCAGGGCAGGGGAGGTTCTCTTCAAAGGACTCTCAAGTCCTTTTCCTCAGAGCTGCCCTACAACGTATCAGCTCCCAGGCCGTACTGATACATGGGGTTGTTCCTCTCCAGATGCAGCACTTGCCCTTACTGAATTTCATTACATTTCTCCCTGACCAGCTCTCTAGTCTGTCTAGGGTTAATGCAAGTCATCCAAAAGAGAACTGTCCAAAGGCTGCTGGCATTGCAGAGTTGTGCCCTGTTGGGGAGGGTGTAGCCCAGCATGGCTTGCTGCTGCTGGCTGTAGGCAGTCCCCTGACAAGGGGAAATGGAACCCCTCTCTCATCTCCAGATCAGTAAGATTCTTCACAAAGGGTGAGATTACTAAAATGAAGACTACCTCAGTTATATAAGTTCTTTCTGTATTTCTCTTTCAAGTTTTTGGCACCCTTAGACTTTGCTTACACAGTTGAACATCGAGGAATACCTGCCAAAAATGTAGGTCCCACAAATCTTTATGCATGGGCTTGGCTCCTATTACTAAGTGTATGTGGAAAGGATGTGTGGGCCTGGTACCTGGAACATTTTTCTTCAGTACTCAGTGTCTCAGCATCTTGAGCTGAAACTATCATCACAGTCAAGGATTTCTGAGAAAGTAGAACCAGTCAAATTAGCAAAACCAGAGTCCACACACATCCCAGTGCAGCTGATTCACAGAGTGCACAGTGCACCCCCTGCAGCCAGAACTGATTGATGTGACTTGGAATCCACATCTTTGCTGACTGAACTACCAAGACTAAGAGAAGAGTACTTGGTCCTGTGCACAAATAGACCTTCACCTGAGCACCAGAGTGACAGAACTTGTGTGGGTAGTAGACTTGGAGCCTAAGGTATGTTTTAAGTAATACCAGGGGAGTGAAATGTGGTTTGTCTGTTGGTTGGTGGGGCTTTTTTGTTTGATTTTTTTGGTGTTTGCTTTGTTTTGTTGTTTGGGTTTTTGTGTGTGTTTGTATTTTGGTTTGCTTGGTTGGTTTTTTTTCCTAACAGAAATATATATATTTATATATAGGAACTTTTGTCTTTACTTCTGAGAAGAGAGCTCTGAGGCTGCCTTCTGTTCAAGCCAGTATGGTACCTGAGTGGAAAATGTCACTCTCTGGTTTTCAGTAAGATTCAACTTAGGCTGTTTCTTGTAAAAGGAAAGTTACTGCAGCAGAGCTCTGTAATCAACAGCTCTCCATAGACAGCCTGTTATCCTGATGTGAGACACCTCTTAATTAAGCAAAGATGCCATTTTGTAACTGAAACACTTCCTAAGTGTCCCAGCTTCCCTCATCATATCAATGCAGCTGGAGCTAGAGCTCCCAACAACAAAGGGTTTTAAATGATTTCAAATGAATTTTAAGTCTAAAAGTTCAACACGAGCATGTGCAGCATGCAGGGAACACATTTAAAAATGTGTTTGCAGAGCAGCAGCAGCACAGTTTTGTACTCCTGCAAAGATCTTTGAAAGGAAGCATGCAGTTAGCATGCCAAGTGTTGCTGGGGAGACCTGAGATCCACTCACTTCTGTGATAATCTTAACCTTACTTGCTGGCAAATCAATTAAGAAACAGCCCTTGTAGCTAATCTTGATCGATTTCCTGTTTGAGCACCTCATTTACACTGATTTAATGATTAAACTTGTTCTGATTCATGGGAAAACCAGAAAGAATCCATGGTCAAAATGTTGGACAAACTGTAAACTAATGAGGGGGGACACTGGTGTTTGTGCAGCCACTGGTAGTGAGAGCCTGGAGGAGAAAAGGAGAACACTTGCCTGAAAATAAGCACTAAAATAAAGCACAGGATCCAAGTGAAGGGGAACATGCTGGTGTGTGTGCTTCAAGAGAACATCAAGTGGCAACACAGCCATGCTGTATGAATATTGTCTAGTTCTTCCTAGAAACATTAAAAAAAAAAAAAGGGAAGAAAATTAACATCTTAAATGATGTGTTTCTTGGGAATGAACAGCAATACTGGCCACATGATTTATTTCCTTTTTGGCCTGTCTGTTCTTCTCCAACAACCCAGCTTCTCAGCAGAATGTACCCTGCTGCTTGTGTGGCCATGATTTAGACTGGACTAATGCAGTTTAAAATGAACTCTCCAAAGCCTGTCATTTAACAAACATGGATCTTCTTACGGACTTAGAGTCCAGCAAGTGAACAGTTACTCAGCACAGCATTCAGGCTCTGGGGAATAGATGGGAATACAGTGTGACCAAATGACTTAAACCAGATCTACTGCCAATAGAGCATGAAGCTGTGCCCCCCATGACAGCAACTGGTGACTATGGGAATTAGGTGTATCCACATCCCTCAGGCAGTAATTCCAAGCTTCTGTTCACAGCTTGCTTCCTTGGGATCCTGTGCTCCTCAAGCTGTGAGTTCTCTTAGTAATACCCATTTGGGAGCTGCCCTCCATGTGGAAGCTCATTGCTACCATTAGGCCTGTGTGCAGTGCTGAAAATAAAAACTGTACAGATTTGATTGCTTCATTTTCTTGCCTAAAGCACACTGTGATTTCTTCCCCTGTTTGGCTCCGTGGGTGGAACAGGCATTTCAGAATGCACTGCCATGTTCATTACAGGCAGTTCTTCCATGCTACTGGTATTAACATCTTTGTTATTACTGCCAGTTCTCTCCTCCCCCGTACCAAGCAGTCGTCTGAGCTAGAACTCCTTTTAAGGACAGACTCCCAGTAATAGTATTCTCCTCAAAGTGAAGATCTCTTCAAAGGTCAGTTCCTTCTGCTTTCTCAGAATCCTGCCTCCCCCATGTTCCTTAGAAAGTCATTATTACATATGTCAAAGCCACTCACAAAAAATACCACAGAAATTCTAGAAATCAGTGTCATAACCTCTTTGTAATCATTAACAACTCAAAACCACAGCGTTAGAGTTAAAAAGTTTTATGCAAGAAAAACTGTTTAACATTTAATACAAAATCAAAGTTTGACATAGCTTATTTTTCAAACATTGTCCTTTTTCTGTTCAACTGACAATGAGAAGATCACAGTTAAAAAAGTAATCCTAAATGCTTTTAAAAGCCTTATAAAAACATTCATAAAGTGCTACTCACAAAAGCACCTAAACAAGAATCTGAGAAATACCTATTAGGATGTTAATTTACTTAACTGCTGCTGAGGACTAAGCTGTCAGCAGTGTTAATTTGTGGAACTGTCAAGAACCATACAACGCAGCAAAAATACTGTCCCCAGCAGAGCATCAGCTGGGCCCACAGCACGTACACAGAGGCACCCAGTACAGTGTTGTGAGCTTTTAGTATAAATAGATGTTAACACCACCCGAAAGCAAAGAACACTGGCAAGTGGGAGATGTGGATTCTAAGGGGAGGGATCATCCCAGGCTGTGGCCTTACTGTGAAGAAAAGCCCAAGCAGCTTGTAGAGAAAACAGGTACAGATTTTAGCTGGTTCTTCCTGGGATAGAAATCAGTCCCCACTATAAATAACAGAAAAAGGCACTGATCCTTGGAAGGTTTCCATGTTCTCCTTTCTGGCCTTGAACGTACCATACCATATGAGCACCTTTCTTTTCCCCAACCCCAGAAGAAGGGCTTAGAACAAGCCCCACACCCCAGTGAACATGCACTAGTTTGTTTGGCAGCAGCCTCCCTCCTTGCTCAAGCGGCTGGGCAGCGCTCACAAACAGATTTACCCAGAAGCAAAGGGGACAGGCTCCGAGTGCTCCCTCCCCCAGAACTCACACCCAGTCCGAGGTGTCCTGGGAGCAGCTGTGCATCTTGTCTGTGCATCTTGTCCACGTGGCTGCCTCCTCTCCACCAACCTACTCGGCGTGGTGTTTCTGGTGGCGCACCAGCTGGGGCTGGAAGCGAAAGCTTTCCCCGCACTGCGTGCAGCGGTAGGGCTGCTCCCCGGTGTGGATGCGGGTGTGCTTGATCAGGTTGGAGTTGCCACTGAAGCCCCGGCCGCACTGGCTGCACTTGTAAGGCTTCTCCCCAGTGTGGGTACGGGTGTGGTTGATGAGGTCAGAGCTCTGCCCGAAACGTTTGCCGCACTGCCCGCAGGCGTAGGGCCGGACGCCGTCGTGGGCTCGCTGGTGCTGAAGGAGGTGGGAGTGTTGGCTGAAGCTTTTCCCACAGGCCGGGCACTTGTAGGGCCTCTCTCCTGTGTGCATGCGCTGGTGTTTGATGCAGGTGGAGCTGTCGCTGAAGATCTTCCCGCACTCGCTGCACACGTAGGGTTTGAGGCCGGTGTGGATGCGCTGGTGTTTGAGGAGGTTGGAGCTCTGGCTGAAGCTCTTCCCGCACTCGGCACAGGTGTAGGGTTTCTGGCCCGTGTGGACCCGCCGGTGCTGGATGAGATGGGAGCTCTGGCTGAAGCCCTTGCCACACTCCCCACACAGGAACGGGCGCTCCCCAGTGTGCATTCGCTGGTGCTGGATGAGGTGGATGCTCCGACTGAAGCCCTTGCCACACTCAGAGCAGATGGTGGGCTGCTCTGCACGAGGGGCTCGCCGCGAGGCTGCCACCACCCTTCTCTCCTGTCTTTTCACCAGGCTGATATCAGAGCAAGGCAGCATAACCTCCTCCTCCTCCTCACAGCCACCTTGCTGAGTCTCTGAGGAACCGTGCTGACTTCCATGGCTGTCCCCGAATGGTGCTTCTCCTCCTCTGGACCCCACTGACAACACATCCTGCAGATCTGCACATGCAAGGTGATCTGGAAGGGGACCTAGCTCACCACCTGGAAAAAAAGAATGACTCTATGACTCTCATTGGGAAGTGGCACAGCACTAAAGAAGCAAGTTGTGACCCTAGGGAGCCTGGTCTGCACCACGTAGAAAAAGCACTAAAGAGAAGACTTGGAGCAAATGGAAACCTGGCTGCAGAAGCTGGCCTCATCACACAACCCAGAGCAGATGTGCCACAAACAGCAGAGGCAAGGGCAATGCTACAGGTGTTCCTTGCCCCCAGGAAATCTTCACATTTTGTCTTCTTAATATTCTCTCTTTCTATACATACCCTTAACAGCAGGCTGACAAAGGCAGGCTGTCTACCTGCCCTGAGGGGGCAAGTGCCGGGTCTCAATATGAACATCAAATCAAGTGGTTTAAATAACTCTGAGGCAGCTCAAAGAGCATTTTGCTTGCTCTGTGTTTATAAACTCATCTAACTTATTTCTCACCCGTGTGTGTCTCCTCCAAGGCCTCATGATCTTGTTCGTCTTCTTGGTCCATCTGGGCAGTTACAGGAGGTTCAGCCATCATTAGTCCTCCTTACAACAGCAAACAAAGTTATCTTAGTCAAATATTCAGCAAAAACTTGTCTTATGTCTTAAAATTTACTGCTCCTGCTGAATATGGGGAACAAGCAGAATGGTTGCATTCTGTTACATTAGGACATACAGCAGACATGCTGGACTCAGAACTGGTTGATAGCAAACAGATAAAAGTGGAAGCAAAGAGCAAAACTCAGCCACACTTACCTTTCCTTTATAATGTAAATCAAAACACTAATTACTCTCCTAAGATCATTTGAAATGGAAAAAAGCTCTTTAGTCAACAGAACCTCATTTTCTTACTTGCTACCTCACCTCCCTCTTCTTTCTCCTCCAAGACCCTGAGGCAGCAAAACCAAACCGAACAGGAAATATGATGTCCTATCTGCTCCAGCTGGATTGCTAGTTCCCAGACAGGCATCCCTACTGAGCTCCAAAATCCACCACGAATGCAACTGTTGGGCAGGGTGCTCTTACTAATGCTATCAGCACCAAAGATGAGAATTTGCCTTCATTATTTACTGTTTTAAGGCCAAAACCAGCCAAATAGTAAGCAAGAGAAGTTAGCATCAGCAGTTGCTGCAGAAAAAATGGCCAGAAGAACACTGAAAATACAATGGTAGAAAAAAATCCCACTTTGTTTTAGAAAGTATGAATCAAAGATGACAGGGAAAGCATATGAGATGGATGGGTGGGTCTAGGACCAGGGACTGATGTGCATCACAGCTAAAGCTGAGGTCATTTCTGGGAATGTTTTTAAAGCATTTAGGAAATTACTTTTTTTTTTTTTTTTTATCCTTAAAGTTACTTAATACTAGTTGGCATTACTTCAAAAATATACTTCCTGAACTCTGCTTCAAGGTACCAATCTCTCTGGACAGCTACTCAAGCTCCAGATGGAATTGACTAACTGGACAGATGAGCTCTGGTGCAAACAAACACTGTGAACTGATGGGTGTCTGGTCCTGGACCACTTCATTCACTGTCAACAGCTTTTCAAGACAGATAATGGGCAAGAAGGCATTAGACAGTGTCAGAATCAAGAATCAAGGAGACTCAAATGAAGGAACATCATCAACAACTCAGATGAAGGGAATAGTTTTGGACCTCAGATACCAGTAATTACAAAATCACCATTCTTACTTTATTCTATGTGGCAAAGCTGGACAGAAAGAAAGGCAGCAAGCAAAATACAAAGACTACAATCTTAAACTGCAGAGCCATGAAGAAAAAAAAAACCTTATGAAAAAAAATTTTAAGACTTAAAAGTTAATAATCTGAGTCCCTTCTTTAAATATTTGCTAAATGCTGAGATGAACCTTCAGCACCACCCCTGCAGATGGATCATTCCCATCAGTTCCAAACCAATGTAAAATGGGAGGTTTCTTTCTGCAGCCCTAAAGCTCTCAGGACTTTGCCACTACTGAGAATTTCTGCTGCAACACTTTGGCAGTACAAGCCAACCAAGCTATTTACATGCTGCAGTATGTACCAGATGGCCCACCTCCACTCTGGAGCAGGAGGAGTCAAAACCCTGTCCACACTTAGACCTTTCCCCCAGGCAGTTAACTATTAGCCATGGGATTTCTCTCTGAAAGCTGCCAACAAATGGGAACTTTAGAGGAGCAAATCCCTCAGCACTTCAGAGGTGGTACCAGCATCTGACAAATGTCCAACAATCACCACCCAGGGAAACATCTAAGCAAGCAGACAAGGTAGAAGAAGGAGCTCCTTCTCTATTGATAGCAGCACTGCAGAGGAGGACATGTGGGTGTTGGTGAATGAAATTCTGAATACAAGCCAGCAGTGTGTGCTTGCAGCCCAGAAGGCCAATTGCATCCTGAGCTGCATCAAAAGAAGTGTGGCCAGGTCAAGGGAGGTGACTCTGCATCCAGCTCTGGAGTCCTCAGCACAGGAAAGACACGAATCTGTTGCAGCAGGTCCAGAGGAGAGCCATGAGGATGACCAGGAGGGTGGAGCACCTCCCCTGTGAGGACAGGCTGAGACAGTTGGGGTTGTTCAGCCTGGAGAAGGCTCTGAGGAGACCTTATTGTGGCCTTTCAGTACTTAAAGAGAGCCTACAGGAAAGATGGAGAGGGACTCTATCAGGCAGTGTAGTGCTAGAATGAGGGTAACAGCTTTCAACTGGAGGAGGGTAGATTTAGATATTAGGAAGAAATTCTTTACTGTCAGGGTGGTGAGTTGCTGAACTGGGTTGTCCAGAGAAATTGTGGATGCCCCATCCCTCAAAGTGTTCAAGGCCAGGTTGGTTGGAGCTTTGAACAACCTGGAGGGCAACCCTGCCCACAGCAGGGGGCTGGAACTAGATGATTTTCAAGGTTCCTACCAGCCCAAACCACTGTTGGATTCTCTGATTCCCTTCTCACCCTGCAAAAAAATTCCTCTCTCGGGTCACCACTAACACACTGCTGCATGCTCAGGTTGGCTGTGCAGCTCAGCAGAAAGCAGAGAACCTTCATGCAAATAACAGGTTAGTGTGGAGCACCAAAGTTTCTTCCCTTCTCATGATCAGTCACATCTCTCTGAAAGGAGGGGACAAAGCTCATCAACACAGAGGATGTTCAGGAATCCAATCTGTCAGTAGCAGCAGCACATCCTTGGGTGTACTGGGTTATTATTGAATGTGGAAACCACAACAGGAAGAACATCTGTGTACGTGGGGTCACTGCAGGCAACATCCACAGCTCTGCTAGGGGACACAAAGATGGGCTGATCTCAGCCTCTAGCAGGGGCTTTGCCAATGCACCACACTGTTCCTGGGGCCTTGTCTTCAGCTGTGACAGCAAATCCTTTGTACCTGGAGCCTACCATTTATGTCTTTACCTTGGCTACCTATTTTCTCTTCCGACCACTCGGCTCTGTGTTCCTCTCATGGCTGTACCAAGGTGTAGAGATTGTGGAGCTCATAGTGCAGAGCTCCAGACCTTCAGCCTCTCGTGCTCCTCACAAGCTGACAAAGCGCTCTCCACATGCTCACGCCAGGCATGGCAGCACAGACCTGCAGTGGAGAAGAAGGTGTTCAAATCTCTCTCTCCCCAACTATTACCTGCAATAGGTCATGTTTATGGTAAAATAATAATAATTAAAAAAAATTTGATCATTGTGTGATGAAAAGACAAGCTGCATACATTTCTTTTGGGTGTTACAAGAGCCAGATGTACCCTGTACCATCAGATTAGTGTGGATGTTAAAATACTACTGCAAAAGGAATTTTCCTTCCTGTGGGATTGCAAAGGTTCTTCACCAGCTGTGATCTTGTTGGCATTTGTTCGTAAAACAGCAGAAAGATGTTTTGAATATGGGTGCTGTGGCCCCCCAGCCGATCACCCCAGGGGGGTGGCTGACTTCTTGTCCAGTTACCATGAAGTTAAAAGGGTATAAAAAGAGCTGTAAATTAATAAATAAGGCTTCTTGGCATCTTGGTGAAGAAAATCGTCTCTGCCTCGCTCTCTCCTCCTCTGGCAACTGGCAGATAAACGACAGATTAGTTCATAAACTGCAGTGCTTGTCAGCGACTGCCTCTGTGCCTCGCTGTGTGCCCGGTGCCCATCCAGAGAGGCTGGGGCGGACTCTGGGAGACAGACACGGCAGGTGGAACAGGAGGAGCCGCTGCGGGGTGCACGGACTGAGTGCCCAAAGGCAGGGAGTGAACACTGCAGGAGGGGAGCACGTACGGTGTAGTTTTTGGGAACAAGGACTGATTTTCCACAGAGCAGGGGGGCGAACCTGACTGGGCAGGGGTGCAACAGCGATCAGAGGCACTGGGTGGAGACTCGGGGAAGACACACATTTGCTCAGCAGCAATGAAAAGGGATGGGAACGGGAAACTGCACGACAGGTAAGGGATGCAAGCGGACATGGGTGACAGCTACAGCAGAGCGGGGTCTGTAAAGAGGCACGTTGGCCCTCCCCTTCTCCGAGCTGCATTTGTTTTTTTTTTCTTTTCCTCCGGGTAGCTCCTTCCTCCACAGGGACGACAAAGGCTCTGACAGGGCTTGAAAGCCCGGCTCTCGCTGCGGTTGGCCCCCCCGGCCCTGCCCCTCCCCTCGCTGCCAACCCGTCCCCCAGCCCAGCGGGTGCGGGAGGGGAGGCCCGGCCCCGCCGTGCAGCGCCGTGCCTACCTGACAGCGCCCGCGCCCGCGCCCGCTCCCGCCCGGCGCCCGCCCCGCTCCGCTGCGCGCCGCAGCCGCTTCCTGCTCCGCGGCCAAAGGGCGCTTCCTGGGCGGGAGCGGGGCGGAGCGGGCGGTGCCGGCTTCGGAGCTGGGTCGGCTCCGGGCCGCTTCTTGCTGCGCAGCGCTTCCCCCGGCCTGGGCCTCTCGGCTCCGTGCCCCGCACCTGCCTGCCCGGGGAAGCGCGCCGAGGACGGATACTCCCCGTGGGAGAGGAGATAGGGAGTCGCTTTGTTGGGGAATTGCCGCCTCGTTTGGGATTTCCCCAGAGGGAAGAAATGCTTCCACCGTATGGTGCCTGCTTTCCTTAATTTCTTCATGTAACACACCTGGAGGTATGATGAAGGTAGATGCTGCGCATGTTTTCATGAAATGCCTGATGGCTCAGGTGTGTAAAAGGTTCTTCGCTCACTGATGAAGTTCTCCTTACACAGTGGGTGACAGGAAAGGGTTAACTTAGTTAATGTGAGCCCAGCCTAGAGACCCCTTCAGGGCACTGGAGCACAACTGCTGGTGCTGAAGGGCTGTTGCACTGGGGTGCACCGACCAACAACCCCCTCCCCAGGCAATTCCTAGAATGGCTCTGCACTTAGAGCAGTCCCCAGAGCGTTACTGCTGACCAGTACAAACCACTGTGGCACAGACCAGCACCATCAGCCCCAGACCACCAGCATCAGCCCCACCTGCTGCTTTCTTACGAGGCATTGGTTCCCTTGGCCTGGCACTATCAGAATGCTGGTTGCGGGGGCCTGCGCCTCAAACCTGACTGTGAGAGCCCAGCTTTTCTCGCCGTGGTAACCCGCACGTTTGCCGTTTATTGCGAGGGGGAACGGTTGGGTTTCCCCGGCAGCTTAGCACGGGACCGGGAGACGGTTTGAACACGGAGCCGCCCTGTGGCCACAGGCGGGACTACATGAGCTTCGTGAGGCCATGGAAACCAAGCTGCTTTGCACTTTGTTCCCTGCATCCCAACTGGGAAGTACACTGCCTTTTTCGGGTAGTGGTCTTTTCAAGACACTACGTGCTCCACGGTGATAATACGGAAAATTGAGCGGCCTTTCTAGGAGCTAAAAACCCCAAATATGTATGATGTGCTTAGCAGTGGTACAGTCTGGCCATGAAATGAGGACCCAGCTGAGGGCACAGAAAGGAGTGGTTTTCCAGGAATGTGGAAATCTTTCCTACTAACAAAGTGAAAAATACTCTCAAAGCCTCCTGATTCTCATTCCACTTCAAGCTATTGTTAGCAGTGCTTTGAATTAGTCAGAAACCTTGGTGATTGTGTACCCCAAACTTAAGAGAGAAATAAATGGGATTCGGTGTTGTCATGCTGAGTTTTTGTTAAGGTTTAAGCATCGATTTGCATTAAAGACTTACTCTGTTGGAGGAGCAATGACTGATATGGGCTCCTTAAGTCTTTAATTTCACTGTCTGTGAACAGATGGAGAAATGGTCGTCAATGAAGCAAGATGGCAATACTGAAATAAAATGAAAGGGAAAATGTGGCCCCATCAATTTACAGCACAATTCAACTGACAGGCTCATGGCTGTATCCTTGGCATATAGAATATAGCACATTTGCTGTGAAATGTGGAGGGCTGAAAATCAGTATGTTCACAGTTTTAAGTACAAATGTATGTGAAAGAATGAAAGAGGAAATTAATCCTGGTTGCTGGATCTCCATCCCCGGAGGGTTTTGAAATGTGGCTGGACAAATCCATGGCTGCCCTGATGCTGTGCTTGTGATAGTTCTGCTCTGAGCAGGAGGTTGGACACCAGAGGTCTCTTAATATCAACATTTCTGTGATTCTGTGACCAGGATGTGGGCGATTATGGGCTCCCATACATGTACCATCCTGCAGACAATTCAACAACTAAACATCAGTAATTTGGGAGAAGTCTTCAGAAGAGGATTTGGCTGTCTTAAAAATGCACAAAGCAGTAACATCCACAAGATGGGTAATGTGACCATATTTCAAAGGAAAGAGAAGGAACCAAAGTGTCTCCAGGTTGATATAAATGGTATGCCAGCGTTTATTAGCTGCAGCCCGCCCCTCAGGGCGGCACCACAGCGAGGGGAGACTTCCCGCCTCCGCCATGGCGCCGCCTCCCGCTGCACTGCAGTACCCAGCGGCCTCCGGGCCGGGAGGCGGCGGCTCCAGCGCAAGGGTCGCGCATGGGCAGTGGGAAGGAACTCCGCCTATTTCACCTCCAGCGCTGCTAGGTTGTGGCATGGTCTGTCGCTCGTCCGTTTCGTGCTTCTCTTTCGGAGTAGGGGAGAAGCTGTGCGGGGCTCTTTACCGAGCTGTCCCCGAGGGAGGGAGCTGCTTTATGGGGTCCCCGTCTTATCGGGTTCCGTGGGGCTGGAGGCGGTTCACAGATATTAGGGGTTGGAAGGGACCTAGAAGATCATCTAGTCCAACCCCCCCTGCCTGAGCAGGATCACCTAGACCAAGTCACCCAGGACTTGGTCTAGGTGATCCTACTCAGGCAGGGGGGCTGGACTACATGATCTTCTAGGTTGGGGGCGAGGGGTGGGTAGCCCGTCAGGAGCCGGCGTGGAGAGGTGGAAAAGATGAGGAAGGGAAAGGGGTGATGTCGTTGCTCAGTCTTCGAGTGGAGAGACCCCTGGCCGAGGGAGTGTGGGTAGAGGGACCTTGTGGATTGCTTGCTGAGTGTGAGTTCTCAAGGAGTAACAGGGATGGGGCAAAATATCTCTTGCATCAGTGTGGCATCAATGGGAAGGGCGGAATGTAAGCCCTGAACTCTTTTAGCCTTCCATTTGACCCATGCTGCACGTTTCTGTTAATAAGTGATGTTTGTTTTCCTGATGGGTTGCTGAAGAAGAGCTGCCCCACCAACTCCTGCCAGAGATCCACCTAAAGGCCTGTCTGTAAGAAAGGCAAGTGTGGAGTGGTCTTCACCTGTGGGACCTTTCCAAAGGCAGCTTGTCTGTGGCCTGAGTTTTTATCCCAAAGTTTTTATTTCCAGTTTTGTATTCAAATGGTTGCAGCCGTGGTGTGCTCTGAGCATCTTATCTCTGGAGTGTAATTTATGTTGATTACGTAAGTCTCACAGATTATTATTGTTTTTGGTGCTTCACTTGCAGATGTCTCAACATGATATTCTAGTAAATGTTTACCTCTCTTCTGAGTTTTATGGATCTTTAAACAGTACTATTTTTTTCTTGGGTCTAAATAAACTGAAAATATGATCATAGAGGAAGAATTCAACATATATAGGATCAAGAGCCTCTGAGGTGTTGAAGTTTTGCAGCAAAGCAGTGTAGTTTGTTCCTCATGTTTTACACAGAGATGTTTCAGACTGGTCAAAGTAGAATGTGGTTTCCCTTGCTTATTGATAGTTGTGCCTGAGGAAGAGAAGACTTGCTGAAGTGTCATATTTGAAATGCTCTCAAGAAAAGGCAAACACCCTACACAGACCATACTCTCCAATGGTGTTTTGAATATGGCAGTGCTCACCCTTCTGGTATTCTTGCACTTCAGATATGTTTCAGTGTTCTACTTGATGACTTACAGTGAATACTCTTTTAGCTTTGTGTCAGAGTAAACTGGGAGATGGGTTTTGTTGGGGCTAGGGAGTCTATCAGGGTGTTGGTTAAGAAAAAAACATCCAAAAAGAGCATACTGAGCAGTATGCTTTAACATTCCTAGTCCTCAGCTGGATAGGGAAAGAAAATACAATGAAGGGTTCATGGGTCCAGATAAAGGTAGGTAGAGTTGACTCACCAGTTCCTGTCACAGGCAAAACAGACTTGTGGAAATTAGCTTAATTAGTTACTGATCAAACCATTGCAGGGTAATGAGAAATGAAACTAAGTCTTAAAACCACCTTCTTCTGACTACTCCTTTTTTTCCTGAGCTCAATTTCTGTTTTTCTCTACCTTCTTACAGTGGGATGGGGAATTGGGGTTCTGCTCAGCTCATTACATGCCTTTGTCTCTCATAGAATGTCAGAGGCTGGAAGGGACCTCAAAAGATCATCTAGTCCATCCCCCCCTGCCAGAGCAGGATCACCTAGACCAAGTCACCCAGGAACAGATCCAGGTGAGTCTGGAATGTCTCCAGAGCAGGAGACTCCACAACCTCCCTGGGCAGCCTGTTCCAGTGTCTGTCACCCTCACTGGGAAAAAATTCCTCTTCATGTTTACATGAAACTTCCTGTGCCTCAGCTTCCACCCACTGACCCTTGTCCATCTTTGAGCTGACATGGGGGAAACATTTAGCAGCTTCTCACAGAAGACACCTCTGTAGCCCCTCTGCTACCAAAGCCTTGCCATGCAAACCCAATACACATGTCTTTACCAATTGTGGGAGAATTTGAAGGATAAGTGTGAAGGAGGTGCTTACTATCTGTTTGAAAGCTTGTCTTTCACCAGAGAGAGCTTTCAACTTGTTTGCACAGCTTTAATTAACTTGCTTTGTTATTTGTTTTTTTTTTCAATTAGATAAAATATCCCAAGGTGTGTTAAGAAAGCTGATTTTGCTCACAGATATCTGGGGGATAAGATATTTGTGCACTGAAGGGGTCAGTCTTACCCTGTTTCTTCCCTTAGGCAGTGTGGTGTTGAATTACTGCATTTTAGGTGATGGTTGATCCAAGAATAGAGCTATATTAATGTGGTTCTTTGTTGAAATACTATTTGTCAGCCTCATCAAGCATAATTGTGTTATGCAAAGTAAAATACAGCAGCCTCTGCTTCCCTTGCAGCTTCATTTCAATTGGAACTGATTGGCTGACAAGCTCCAAGTGAAACTGTGGACCTGAAACAGCACACAGCCTTCTCTGCCCACAGGTAACAGCATGTGCAAATGATTTGGGCTTCAGTGATCTGTGTGTGCTGAGAAGAAAGGATTAACAAAGGACACTAATTTCAAACAACCTCTCTGCAGCCTAAATNGGGTCCAGATAAAGGTAGGTAGAGTTGACTCACCAGTTCCTGTCACAGGCAAAACAGACTTGTGGAAATTAGCTTAATTAGTTACTGATCAAACCATTGCAGGGTAATGAGAAATGAAACTAAGTCTTAAAACCACCTTCTTCTGACTACTCCTTTTTTTCCTGAGCTCAATTTCTGTTTTTCTCTACCTTCTTACAGTGGGATGGGGAATTGGGGTTCTGCTCAGCTCATTACATGCCTTTGTCTCTCATAGAATGTCAGAGGCTGGAAGGGACCTCAAAAGATCATCTAGTCCATCCCCCCCTGCCAGAGCAGGATCACCTAGACCAAGTCACCCAGGAACAGATCCAGGTGAGTCTGGAATGTCTCCAGAGCAGGAGACTCCACAACCTCCCTGGGCAGCCTGTTCCAGTGTCTGTCACCCTCACTGGGAAAAAATTCCTCTTCATGTTTACATGAAACTTCCTGTGCCTCAGCTTCCACCCACTGACCCTTGTCCATCTTTGAGCTGACATGGGGGAAACATTTAGCAGCTTCTCACAGAAGACACCTCTGTAGCCCCTCTGCTACCAAAGCCTTGCCATGCAAACCCAATACACATGTCTTTACCAATTGTGGGAGAATTTGAAGGATAAGTGTGAAGGAGGTGCTTACTATCTGTTTGAAAGCTTGTCTTTCACCAGAGAGAGCTTTCAACTTGTTTGCACAGCTTTAATTAACTTGCTTTGTTATTTGTTTTTTTTTTCAATTAGATAAAATATCCCAAGGTGTGTTAAGAAAGCTGATTTTGCTCACAGATATCTGGGGGATAAGATATTTGTGCACTGAAGGGGTCAGTCTTACCCTGTTTCTTCCCTTAGGCAGTGTGGTGTTGAATTACTGCATTTTAGGTGATGGTTGATCCAAGAATAGAGCTATATTAATGTGGTTCTTTGTTGAAATACTATTTGTCAGCCTCATCAAGCATAATTGTGTTATGCAAAGTAAAATACAGCAGCCTCTGCTTCCCTTGCAGCTTCATTTCAATTGGAACTGATTGGCTGACAAGCTCCAAGTGAAACTGTGGACCTGAAACAGCACACAGCCTTCTCTGCCCACAGGTAACAGCATGTGCAAATGATTTGGGCTTCAGTGATCTGTGTGTGCTGAGAAGAAAGGATTAACAAAGGACACTAATTTCAAACAACCTCTCTGCAGCCTAAATTAAAGAGCACAGGTCCCAAGTTCTTTGTGCTGTCAGTAAAGTGGAAGCAGTAGGTGAGGTATAGCCTAAGATTTCAGGTGTAGCAGCTTTCCTGGGGAAGCTATCCTGAGACATTTGTGCTTTTTAGGGGTGATGTTTTCCAAGGGAACAAACTCAGCTCAGGTAATGAGACTAATGGAGGCTAGTGCTCTGGGAAGGGTTTTTTGTAGCAAGCCTATCAAAGGGAGGCTGGAGTCACCCAGCTGGTTTTCTTACCAGCCTCCACTGATTATGATGGCTTCCTGAGGGCCAAACAAGCAAGACAAAGCTTAAAATCCCAAGCAGAGCTGCATGTAAGTGATGTGCATAGATGCATGTACACCTGCATGTGCATACACCTCTGAGCAGGAGAATGATGAAGGGCATGCTGATGTTAACAGGACCAGTGACTAATGGTGCAAGTCAACATCTTTACACTTTGATCCCAGGATAAACCTGCAGATAAAATGCCAACTGCCTCTGTTCAGTGAGTCTTGCTGGTGTTTTGGGCTGTAAATACTCAGCCAGTTATTGACTACCTAATAAAAGTATTGTCTTTTTTTTCCCCCCCATGTACCAAGGAACATCACCAGCTTGTGTGGCTGGCAGGAAGGAAGAGGGTCTGTTCCATCAGCAGTCAATCTGCAGTGGGTTGAGTGGATGCCTTTGGTGAGTCCACTGCTTGTGGAGCTCATTTAATTAGTCCAGATGTTGACTACAATGCAAGGATTGACACTGAGGGGGGTGCACCTGAGGCAGCAGCACACTGTCCATCTCTGCTACAGCAAAATGTGTTAATTATTGGTGTAGTTGCTCTTCTTGAGAGGTCTTTTGAAGCTGAATGATGTTTGCTGCTAATGGCCCTGACAGACATCTGGCATTTTATCTGTTTGCATTAAATAGCCTTATTCATTTAGATAGCTGAGTTGCTGTGGGGCCTCACATGGTTTAGACTTTATGCATTTGCTGTCTTTTGTGCTTGGTTCTTGCTCTTAATATGGATGCCTTTGTGTTGAAAGCAGCTAGTTTGATGTTTTTCCTCCCTTTCTTTTGAATACATAATCAGAGGTTGTCTGCTTTCAGAGTGCTGTGGTTTTCAGTCTTCAGCAAGGCAGTAAAGATGATCCACAAAGCTTCATGTATTTCTCACACGTATCTGCTGAAGGCAGAGATGGTTATGGAGGCTTCCTGGTAAGGTTTGTGCATGAGAAATGCTTGACTTGGTTATTTGTTCAGCATGTATTTTTAGTCAGGCTGAGGTTTTTTCAGCTGGTCCCCTTTGTGATGTGTTTCTCATCTTTAGATTGAGTGCAAACCACAGCAAGCAGTTAGTTGGGGTAGGCAGTGTGAGTCAGATGACTTTCATTTTGAGCCTCCTGGACACATGCTCTTCTGTTGACCCTGCACTTGCTGAGTTTGGTCCCAAGGAGTTGACTGATGAGCAGACAGCCTGTTCTGTCCAGAAGTTCTGTCCATTTTGTTGCTCATCTTGAATGTCAGCTCTGCTCCATGTGCAGTTTTCCTTGTTTCTTGTTGAAGTAGAGGCAGCTCTGTGGAAAAATGGGAGGCAGCTTAGGTTCAATCAACCATTTGCTGCTCAAGTTGCAGCCTTGGTGTGATACATGTACTGCCAAGGGAAACTTCACCCTAATTTATGGGCTATCAGGCTGGCAATTCAGGTGCTGTGAACTTCAGAAATAAATTTACTTTCTGAGGTGCCTGCTCATCTGGCAGAGATGTGTTGGAACCATGGACTATTTAGATCCTTGAGGGAATTTGGCCTCTCCACATATGCTCCTCTGTCTAAGAAGTGCTTTGTGCCCTCTCCTCTGGCTTCATCTGGTTAGTCACCCACACACTCAGGCAAAACTGGAAGCTGAGCAGGACACTGGGCACTGCTTTGGGTTGCTGGACAGTGTTATGCTATTTTCCATCAATGTTGTTTCCTTGGGGAAAGCTGTGATCTGCAGATAACTGTTCTTCATAGACACCCTCATGCTTTGGATAATAAAGCCATGCACCTTATCAAATACAACTAAGAGCTGTTTTTGCACTGTTGGAATCTTTTTGCAGAGGTCCAGAGGAGCAGTTGTACAGATGTGCAAATCCCTCTCCAGCAATAAATCTTCCTTTGCTGATCTGCAGCTGCACCTCCTCTCTGGGTTTCTTTCTTTTTCTTTACTGTGAAAAATTGCCTGATAGTGCTCACCTCTGTTGTCACACTTGTGGCACGGGGAAAAGGGAAACTCACCCACATGCTCATAGCTGACACTGCTCTGGTAGTGGTTGAACCCACAGGATTTATTTATTTTTAACAGAAGAGCACTAGACAGAAGAGGTAACAGACTGTTCTATCTGAGAATTCTCTGCTCAGGTTCACTGCAGATATGATTAGCATTCAAGAATACTTTCTCACCTTATTACTTCAAGACATATCATTCACTGGGGATCTAAGCCAGTGGGGTTTAAAGGTTTCCTGGTGAACAAGCTCATAAAGAAGTGTGTATATAATAGCAAAGAAAAGGTCACTTCAGAAATGTTACTGGCTTTCACCTTTCAGGCTGCACTGTGTGCAGTAGTTCTTCCTGAAGGTAAGAAAATGCATTTAATTTTTAATGGTTCCCTAGTAGCAGCATATTTATGTTAAGCAGGGATGGAAAATCTGTTTTGATGTGCATGTGCTCTTAGAGAGTCTTGCTGCTGGATTTATTAGCAGCAGGACTGGGAAAAATTTGAGTGTTAGATGGGAACATTACATTCCAAAAATGTTTCAGCTTGCTGCACTTGCTGAAGTAGCTTCTGCTTGAAATAATTCCACTAGGAAATAAAAGAGCACAGCTAAAGAAATTATGTCAGTATACTTGGAATAGAAAAAAGCCAACCAATTGAAAACAGAATATTAATTAATTAAGCTTGTAGCTTCCTCTTAAAAATTGAATGTCTGAAGAAGTGCTGTAATACTCTAGCAAGGTAATACTAATAGAGCAAATATAATTTGTCAGAATTTACTTATTTGTTATTGAGTGCAGTTTGTCTTCATGTATAGAGAGTAAGATTGCCTGATTCATTAACTGTCAGAAATGCTTTTCAACATATATCAGGCTGTGTCATTTGTGGCTTTATTTCATCAAAAATCTCTTATGGGAGTTTAAAGAAGCTTCTCATGCAAGATTTCTGGACCTGACAGAGGGAGACGAGTACAAAACCATCTGCACGTAATCCATGGCACTTGGACAAGCCAGGGTTTAGTGCTTGGTTTGACATGGTACATTTCAGTAGCTGGATTTGGAAGTGAATCCCAATTTTCCCTCTTAAATCCCAGCTCCAAGGATGTTCTCAAACCCATGTCATCACCAAGGCTGCAGCCTGTTGAGTGTAATTTCCTCGAGCTGTTTGGTAATAACTTTTTTCCTGTGTTTCCAGCAACCAGCATTGTGGTGACCATAGACAAGAGAGTGTGTGACTATGTTGTTTTCGACCTTGACTATCCTCAACCAGAGCAGCCTTTTCAGGTGAGCTGGCAAAAGGTGAATACCACCTTGGGGCACTGGACACAGGACAACCCAAGGCATGGCCAGCACGTTCATGTCTTTCCCAATGGGACACTGGAGCTCCGTGTGGTCAGGAAAGAGGATGAGGGACTGTACGTGGCCAGGGTGTGCAACAGACACCAGCAATGTTCCTACCAGAGGAAAGTTCAGCTATATGTGCATGGTAGGTGTAAATTCTCACTTTAAAGACCTTGACTTTCCATGTTGGGTGGCCTGGATGAGACACTGGTGTGATGTACAGATGATGTATGCACAGTTGGCAGCCTCTCCCTTTGTTTCTGAGCTCATCTCTAGATGAGAACACTTGCACGTTGTATTTTTGATTAAAGGTTTGTTACACAAGCAATTAGCATCTATATGTGCTACAAGTCTAAAAGCAAAATATTAGAATTTTAAACATGACTATTTAAGCTCCTAAGCATGCTGAGATCTTATTGAGCTTCCTTGTTTAGTTATTGGTGCTAATTTTAGACTCATTTCAATTCTCGGATTTTTCTTTTTTTGTCTCAATCTGGTGCTTGGATTTGCCAGCTAGAAAAGAAATAGATCTTTATTCTAAAATATGTGGTAACACAGCTGTTGAGGTCAACACATTCCAGCAAGGTTTACTGAAAGCTGCCATAGCCTTCATGAAGTCTTGCCCACAGTGGAATAATGTGGAGATTTAGGGATCTCCAAAGTGCTGCTTAGGACTCTCCTCCCTATTCTGAGCATCTTGGTCCTCAAGATGTTACAGTTCTTCAAGGGTACCACAGCACAGAAGTTTAGTCAGAGTTGTGTTCTGCCTTCCTGCTTTCATGGCTTTCAACACCACCCTCCCCTTACAGTTTCAGGGCTGCCAGAGGGCCCACAAAAATAAATACTTGCTGTCTCTTCCCAGTAACCTCCTGGCTTCCCTGTTACCTTTCACTCTAGTATTCACAGCCAGGAATAGAGGGCAGGAATGAGCTTCCTTCTAGCTCTGCTCCTTGATATTGGTACCCAGCAAAGCACTATGGCTGCCTTGCCCTCCTGATAGCCCTGGGTGTTAAGTTACTTTCATCCTCTGCTTCAGTGACATGAACTTGCTGTCTCTGATTAGAGTCAGAGTGATGCAAGAACATGGAATAGAAAATGGTTTCTGATGACACTGCTGTTTAAGGTGACTTGGGTTTTGTGCCTTTAGTTAGTGCCCTTCTTGGAGGCATGAACCAGAGAATTTTTTTTCCTCTTGTCCATTGGATGAGTAGACAGAACATACTAGCAGGAGATGTTTTAGGCTGCTTGAGATGCATCCTTTTTTATTTTTAAATAACTAGGCAGCTAACTATGTTATGGCAGGTGGCTTCAATGCAGGCAGAATCTTTGCTTGTCAGGGCAAAAAAAAACTTTGTCCAGAAGCAGATTTTTAGAAGACAACAATTATTATTTGTATGGGAGATATTTTCATTCAATTTTATAACTCAGACATGCCAAATTCAACTTCTGACAAAAGGCATAGGTTTTTCCACTTCTGGCATAGCAGTTGTTGCACATGTCAGGATCCAGTTTTGTTTGGGAACACATGAAAACTTACTATTTGTGTCTTGGACAGTGTCAAAGACAATATTCCAGATTTGTCCCTAGGCATCAAGATAAATGACAGATGCTGATACATAATATATTCTTGCTATGTCTTGTGATGTCCCAGTAGGGTTCTCCCTTACCAAGTCAAATCCAAGTCAAATGCTTTCTCAGCATGACAAGGAGGAGGTAGACCTTCTGTTTCTCAGGCAGCTGTTCAGGGATTTTATCTGCCACATGCTTAAAAGCAAGCCCTGGCTGCATGCAGGTTCCCAGTAGGTAACATGTAAGCTGGTGTGGAAATGCTTCCAAGGCAGTAAGAGATTGCAAAATGCAAATATGTCCTGTACATCCCTTAAGTAAATGTTCATGTTCTGTCTTTCAACAGGGCACCTTGTCAGAGGGCATGTGGGTGACTGTGTTACTTTTGATCTGAAGTGCCTGCAGTTGCACAGGTACATCCATGTCCAGTGGAAGAAAGACAAGCAGAGAGTGGCCCAGATAAAGCAGGTGGAGAATGTCCTCAAGAGCTACTGCAACAGAACCCATGTGTTCCCCAATGGCAGCCTGAGCCTTTGCCCCACCCAGTGGGGGGATGAGGGAGAGTATGTGGCAGATGTGTTTGGTCAGGATGGCAAGTATTTGCATCAGGAAACTGTTAACCTGGAGCTGAGTAAGTCTGAGTGTGCAATGCATGTATTTTCAGTAGGTGGCCTTGCACTGTTTGCATGCCACGTTTTGTCTCTGGGGACTTTTTCCACATGATGTGTTTTGTAGATGAGTGAAATATCCAGAGAAACATTCCCACATTTCTTCATTTCCATGCTCTGAGCACAGCTGTGTAGTGGGACACTAGATCTAGAGGTGTAGTTTGGCCAGAGGTGGCAAGAAGATGCAAATTCTGAAAACACTTAGATGGTGTGTGCTACCCTGGAAGGTTTCCTTGTCCCAGGCCTGTGTTCAGAAACTTTCTGACTTCTGAATTCCACCAAGATGGTGAGACAAGAGTGGTCCAGTTCTCTCTGGTCCAAGGCCATGCTTATGGTTTACTTGCCAGCATGGAGAAAAATAGATATATAGGAAAACCCTGTAAAGCTCAAAACTAGGAGAGAGTCCTACCAGTATTCAGACTTCTGCAGTTTGTTTAATGCTTGAATCCAACTCAGATTGCTCTTTGTAACAATAACTGTGGCTTGAATCCACTCTTGTCACTCCTGTGTGATGTAATAGTTTGCATAAGTGGGAGAGGATCTCTCCATGTGCAGGCTAATGTCTGGTATGACTGCTTGGGGCAGTTATGTGCCTGAGAGTCACTCTCATGTTGCTAAAGCAGTCTTCTAGAAGTTTCTTTTGGGAAGTTCTGCTGCATTTCAAGCTGCCTTCAAAGTGCAGTGGTCAGTCTGCAAGATGACCTGGCTTGTAGGAGTAATGTAAGAGTAATGGACCACACAGACAGGCCTGGGAAGTTTGTGTCCAGTTTTCTGAAGGAGTCTCTAGATCCAACCTTCATGTGTCCTTCCTCAAGTTCCCTTTCCTTTTTTTAGCATGTGCAATGCCTTTCTTCATTATCTCTTGTTGATGCCAGCTGGCCAAGGAATTGACTTGCAGATGTGGAGTTATCTCCTGGTACCAGTGACCCTTTACCCATGTGGACCCTAAGGTCACTGTGATTTAACTGGTGCCCACTACCTAAGTGGTTTTGCAGCTCACCTGAAGCTCTGTGCTGCTGCTGCTGCTGCTGCTGCAGCATTCTGGGGGTGGTAGTTTACCACTACCTGAGATACATATGTGAGCCATGATTCATAGATTCATAGATATTAGGGGTTGGAAGGGAGCTAGAAGATCATCTAGTCCAACCCCCCTGCCTGAGCAGGGTTACCTAGACCAAGTCACTTATGATAAGGTCAGAGGATGTACTGGAGATACAAAGTGGGAAGGGGCTGCCCTCAGTTTACCCAAGTCTTGTTTAGACAGCACCAATGAGTGTTTTAAGGCTGGGTAGAGTCCCATTAACCTGTAGCTTGCCCACCTTGCTGTAGTGAAGAAAATATCTGTAAGCACATAGAATGGAAGAAACATTATTAGAATGGGAAAAAAAAAAAAGCCATCCTATTACAAGTTAAGATAATTGAAGTACTCTTGTAGTGAATCTCTCTGAATTGGTTTCAGGCTGGTATTTCAAATAACTATAGCAAAGGAAGAACATTTCCAATTAACAAGCAATAAAAGGAACATTCCTGCCTGTGGTAACTCCCTGTGGAATGTAAATTATCCTAATAATGAACAGATATTATTTTTTCTCCCCTTAGGTGTGGAAACATTCAAAGAAATCAGAGAAGTTATTGGTGGATCCATGTTCTTGAAGCTACCAGAGACAAAGCTCAAACACTTCTTCCGGGTAGTCTGGAAAAAAGAAAGCACAGAAATTGCTTGGACAAATGGCTCTGGGCTCTGGTACCATGAGGAATATGTTAACAGGTCTGAGATTGTGTTTAATTACAGTCTCAGAATAGACAGAGTTGAGGAATGTGATCGTGGCAGATATTCTATAGAAGTGAGTGACAGAGATGGGAGAACTGTGTATAAAACCATTGCTAATGTGATAGTTGGTGAGTATCACTGAAATCTCAGCTCTCAGCTGAGCAAAGTGTTGTTGTGTTTTTGTTGTTTTGAATTTTTTTTGTGTTGTTTTTTTTTGGGGGGGGGGGGGGGGGGTGGTTTGGTCATTCCATTCCTATGGAATCTGGATTAAAAAAAAAAACACAAAATGACCAAACCATACATAAGGAATCTGGGTTAAAAAAAAAAGATGGATTTGGATTATATAAGANTTGTGTTGTTTTTTTTTGGGGGGGTGGGGGGGTGGTTTGGTCATTCCATTCCTATGGAATCTGGATTAAAAAAAAAAACACAAAATGACCAAACCATACATAAGGAATCTGGGTTAAAAAAAAAAGATGGATTTGGATTATATAAGAGGTTGCCCCAAGTGCACTAAAGATTATCTAACTAGTAGATGAATTAATCAAAAACTAGCTAAGGTAAGGCTTGTTGGGTAAAGCTGGCCATTCTTTTGCCAGTGTGACTGTTCTGGCTGAAGACCAGGCTGGTAGGAAGTGTGGTTTTGTTTCTAGCTTGTTAGTTCAGTATATTTTGAAAATACTCCGAGCTGTGCCAGAAAAGGCTAAAATGAGCCTTTTTACTGGACAGGGGACTCATTTGAGAGAAACACAATTACTGGGAAATAACTAATTTCCTGCTTGCCTCTTCTGTTAATGCCAACAGGCTCTTGTGGTCGTGGTCCAGTGACTCCTTAGCTTCCCAGTGAAATGATGGGAGTGCTGTGTGAGCTTCCCTGGAACACAAGGCTGATGTGCTGTTTGGATTTCTCTGATACAGAGAGACTTACAAGTGCACCTAAGTATTCCAGAATGCCTAGTGTGCCAATGTCTCTCTAGCTGCTCTTACTGCTGCTCACAGCTGTCCCAGTTGGAGCTGGTGTGAGGCAGAAAGAACAGCCAGGGCACCTCAGCTGGCTGAGGTCTGTCCTGCTGTCCCAGGTTACAGGCTCCCCTGGATGCTTTGTGGAAAGAGGTTCTTTTCAAGAGAAAATAAAAGGTGGTAGCCTTTAATTTCAGAAGTCAGCTTTCTGACAACAGTGTGCTAAAGGTCAATAAAGCTGACAGTGCACAGGGAGTGTTTTAACACTGATTTTTTTTCTTCTAGAGCAAAATGAGACTTTCAGAAGAAATGCTATTTGTGTACTGCTCTCCATTCCCTTAGTATCACTAGGAGTTTTAATTATGTCTGCCTTAGTTGTGCTGATATGTCATTTTAAGAAGCTCAGAGACAGACCAGGTAAGTAAGATACCCTATTCACCACTTTCAGAATACAGAAACCCTATTTAAATAGCAATTCATGTGTAGATCCAGTTCTCTGCATTTCATAGAATATCTGATAGTGAAGTTTCTTTTATCATAGAATTACAGAATAGCTTTAGTTGGAAGGGACTTTATAGATCTAGTTCCAACCCTCCTGCCATGGGCAGGGATACCTCTCACTAGACCAGGTTGCTCAGAGCCTCATCCAGCCTGGTCTTAACCACTTCCAGCAATGAGGCATCCACAGCTTTTCAGACAAATACAAATGTATCTTCACTACAAATTGAAGATCTCCTGGTTTGTCCATAGCTCACACCCAAATGGGTGCAAGATGGGAATGAGACTCATGGGTCTCTGCAGAGATGGATAAGGTCAGGAGAGAGTGTGTCTGTGGACAGGAGGATGGAAGATGCTGACCTCTGACAGGAAGCTGTTGGTGCCTGGAGGCACTTGGTAGTTCCAATGCAAATTTGGTCCAGCACATAGCTAATGGAAACATAAAGTAGTCTGCCCCATTTGGTAGGAAGGAGTGGGTAGTGATTTCATAGATATCATAGATATCATCATAGATCATAGATATCATAGATATTAGGGGTTGGAAGGGACCTAGAAGATCATCTAGTCCAACCCCCCTGCCTGAGCAGGGTCACCTAGACCAAGTTTGAAAGCCTTTAAGCTAAACAAGGAAGAGGAAAGGTCAGAGAGAAAGGAGAAATGGTGGAGGATACATTCTTGGTGGGGGGGTGTGCATGAAGAGACTGCAAAATACAGGAAAATAAGCAGGTAGAATATTCTCCATGGTTCAAAGCAGTGAGGCACTTAAATCAGAGCCATCATCTTCAGTTATGTGCTCCCGTGCCTTACCTTGCTGTAGCTAAGGGATGAACTGTAGCTCAGGAACTGGTTGATATGCTGGGTTTGAATTCTTCCACCTCTTTCTGCAAATGTTTCAAGTGTGTTTGTCTGCTTTTACTTGGCATGGCCTGAATTTGGATCACAGTACTGGATGTGCAACGTGCCAGTGTGACCCTCACAGAGACAAGATACAATCCTGAGGAGTATGAAGAAGTGGGTGAAATCAGCTCTTGTTCCCGTGAGTATCCATCACTTGTGACCTCCTGTTGCCCACAGACAGGGAGTTGAGACTGTGGCTTGCCTAAGGCCTCACTAAGAGGCCTGGTTGTCTTATTAAACAGAATATTGTAATCAAGGGGATATTCTCTAGCAAAGAAATACTGGAAATTGTAAAGATCCAGATAACCTGGAGTACTTGAGCTGCTGACAGCATTAATACTGGAATAATTACACTGGCACTGGACTAGGGCTATCTAGAGAATGAGTTTTCTGCAGAAGACTCAAGTCCTTCCTAGCCTAGTGGGAGCTGTGTGTGAAGACTTAGTGTTCCTTTTAGCCCCTCACTGCCTGGGGGTGGCTGGTGCTTTCTCTTCTTTCAGTTACCCTGCATGTCTATTAGACATCACATATTCTGGGCAGAGGGGGTGATTCAGACTGTGCAGGGCAGACAGTATCTCTTCTCTGAACTGCAGTGCTTTCCATCCATCTATCCTGTCCTCCCCTGTGCTTTTTTCCCCTCCTCTTTCCTTTTGTGATCCTTGCACAGTTCTCCACCCTTGGTAGGGGTAGTTTCCACCCTATCTGAGAGCCAGGCTATGGCATAAGTTTGGCACATGAACCTCCTCAGCCTGGAGACCTCATCCCCAGCAGACACCAGGCTGTGATCTGCAGGGAGCAAGGGGATGAGACCCTACTGTCACCCCTGAGGAGGGTGTGTGAGGAGTCCAATGGCTTTTTTTTTGTGGACAGAAGTGATTCCTGCATTAGGCTGCAACAGGAGAGGCACCATCACATGTGTCCTGAGTGGTTCAGGGAACAGATGTGTCTTCTTGGGCTCCTTTCCAGATACACTTTGTAGTTGCAGAAAGTGATGGGGGTAGTGGGTAAAGTGAAGTGAAACTCAAATGCATTCTTGCTGAGGCATGTCAGAGGTTCTAGGTTCAATTTACTCTCTTTTTCCTGAGGTTTCAGTAAATATACAAATCTAACAGCTTTAAACACTTGGCAGCAGCTGTAAAAGGCAGCCATTTCTCTTTGCTTTCTGCTTTTAACAAGGTGCTTCCTCAGGGAGGGTGTTACTCAGCCCAAATCTCCATAGTTACATATGGAGCATCCTGTAGCTAGTCCTACTCTCACCTGAATCCCTATACTGGTTACTTTCCTGATAGCACTGGGTTTGTCAGCCAGTGCCTGAGACACATGTTGAACTACTATGGGAACACTTGCAGAGGGGGTTGTAGTGTTGTTCAGGTGCAAAAACTGTAACTGTACTGGTCACAAACTGTGATGGCATGTTTGCCAAAGCCATCTTGCCTCTCTGGACTCTGAACCTTGAGCTAGTGTTTTTCTTTTTTCTTTTTATGCTTCAAGCAGCTTAGGAAAAGTGAAGGAAGGCAGTAAGAGGTCAGTTGAGGAACTGACATCTGAACTCTCTTTGGTATTGTCCACACTCTGAGTTTGTTTTCAATGAAATGTGTTGTGTGGTGTTTTCTCCTTTCAGAAAAAGATGAAACTCTTAGTATGCAGGAACCCCACAGTTCAAACTCCACTAAAGAAAGAAATGAAGGTTCACAGAGAAGTGACCAAGAGGCTAACCCAGCAACAGCTGACAAGGTGATGTATTTTTCTGCCTCCAAATTTGAGGGTAATCAGAAGCAAGTAAACAAACCAAAACTTGAACTAGAGTAAAACATCAGACAAGGAAGAAGAGCTTGAATTTCACATTGTGTAGGGATTCTAAGAAGGGTTGGGGTGGGAGAAGTGCTACTGCCTATGCAGGGCTGCTCTGCTCAGCACTGGGCCTGTGCTTAGGGCTGTGTGTTTGCTGCTGTTCTGCAGGTAAGTGCTCACCCAAGGGTCTGTCATCTCCATTTCCACAGACATGTGGAAGGCCTGGCCATGGGCAAACCAGCTCTGCATGCAAGAAATGAGGGAGTGTGTGCTGTGAGATATGGCTCAGGGTGCCTCAGTGTCTGCAAGAAGCCAGTCAGAGGCCTCTAGCTCCCCAGCTCCTTGAGTGAGAGCCTGACCTCTCCCTCCATGCTTTCCTGCTCCCTGGCTGATGGGAAGTAGAAGGGGTCCTTTTGTACATGTAGGTTCACTGCTTTACACATATTCTTTGACCAACCTTTGCTGACTTCTGGCCACATCTTTCTCCTGTCTGCATCAGAATTTTGTCTAGCCAGTGGCATTAAAGAGATTTCTACTCAACTGACTCTTTTTCCTCTAGGTGGAGGAAGAGCCAAGCTGTGAGGGCTCAAAGGAGTGAAAGCTGCCAAGACTCCTGCTTCAGTTAATGAATTGTGTTGCTCCAAATATTAAGAACACCACCCATCCAGAATTTGAGCACTGCAGTCCTCTAGGATTTGAGGACTGCCTTCCACCAGATTCAGTCCATTCCCCTGGTGTCTACCTGTGCTCCTGCAGAATTAAATTACTGCAGTCTTTCAGCATTTGAAGACTTGAAGGATGCCTCTTATTCTGTGTAATTCAAGCTGTGTACTTTCAAGATCCACAGATTCCTGGAAACACAGTGAAGGACACATGTTCTCTCTGTGCTTTGATCAAGAGCAGCAGAAGGGGACTCCCAGAAGACAAGCCAGAGTAACTATATTAGGAGATGGGAACTGCACTGAAGGACATGAAGCAGCTTTTATTTAGGAACTTGTTTTAGAAACAAAAAAAGACAACAGAATATTGCTGGAAAATGGGTATAGCCATATATGTAGCTGCCATTAATCAACAGCCTTGGTAATTAGCTGATGTATTTTCTGCAATGCTTGTGTTAAATTTTATCTTAAATGGTGTGTAGTAATTTTAAGATGCCTTTATCTTGCTTATAAGGTGCAGCTTGTATGCTTCAGGAAGTCTTTTCTTACAGATTGTTGAATAAAGGGTGTTTTTTTTTTTCTTACTGCTAAAGAGGTGTTCCTGGATGCTGTCATGAATAGAATTTGTCTGTGTAATTTGCTTTTTAAGTATCTCTCTATACATGTTCTTTCTGTAGATTGCAGGATCACAGGATGTCAGGGATTGGAAGGGACCCTGGAGATCTTCCAGTCCAACCCTGCCAGAGCAGGACCATCAAGTACAATCTAATCTAGCACAGGTCACACAGGAATGGATCCAGGTGGGTCTGGAACATCACCAGAGGAGATGTACAGGGCTCATTCCAGTGCTCTGTGACCCTTACAGTAAAGAAGTCCCTCCTCATGCTCAAGCTTCCATCCATTTCCCCTTGTTGGTAAAACCTGTGCTGTGTATTCTAACCCTGCTGTAGGCAGAGGTGGATTGTTGGTGCCTCTCTGTGGCAGCACAGGTGACTTATTACAGTGCCACCTTCTGACTTCCCTTCATGGGGAAAAACACCAAACACACCCCCTTTTTCCTCTTGGTTCATTCTTGCTTTGCTTTGGAGCCTCCAATCTGTCTGCACCCTTCTGAGCTTTTGGTTCTCAAAACTGGCCACAATATTCTTGTTGAATTTTAAAGAACTTGGGGTATAAACTCCCTGTCTTCACAGCTCTTGGTGCTCCTGCTGTGTTTAGAAAGGAGATGTTTGTGTTTTTGAAGTACATCACCTGCCAACTTGCATTCAGGCTTATTACAGAAAATATTCTCTCTGAAGGCAAAATTCAGTTTTATCTTCCAGTCTATGGTGTGAGCTTATGAGTCTCTGTGGTGCAAAGTCCTATTGGGCAATTACAGAGGAAAAAAAGAAAAAAAAAAGGAAAAAACAGATTCTGCTGTTGATCTATGAAATTTCAGTGAGTGCATATATAGGCTGGCTGAAAAACATCATGATCTGATGAAGATGACTGACACTTTTGGAGATACCAAGTCTAGTAATGTGGTGGAAAATGAAGAGCTGATGAGTACAAAGTGTCTGAAGATGGAGTGAGAGCCTGAGGGATTTGAGAATGGCTACTAAAAAATACAGGTTGGAGGATGTCATGGAAAAGGAGTTTCCAAATGTGTTGTGAGCTTAGAGTGTCTTCCTACTTACAAGGGGAAAACTAAGTCAATATTGCCAATTCTTTGACTGCTGTTTCAGGTTCCTTTTCAACCTGCCTTTTAAGTTCTAGTTGGCATGTTGAAGCCATATTCCAGCTTTGATGCTATAAAACACTGCTCTTCAATCTGTGGGCCCCTCAACTTGCTTTCAGAGGAGTTCTGGTCCCTGCACAATGAATTTCAGTCTGCTACCTATTTTTCTAAAGCAGAAACACAGTTCAGTCTGTGTTTGCTAAGCACTTCTAGTGAGCAATGCAAAGTTAGAGAAGCTGTATTTTATTTATTTTTTTTTAATCAAAGAGAATGTCTGTGCTCCTTCAAAGAGGCTTGTTAAAGCTCTTGAATATTTTGCTGCAGGTGCCAGTGGTTGCAGTTTCTTGTGTCTGGCAAAATTTCAGCAAAGGACACAAAGTGGTTTGTTTTTTTTTTTCTGCTTTTTCTTTTGACTGCAATATTAGGTTATCTATGGTGCTAGACTTTGAGGTAGGGAATCCCTGTCATAACCACCTGCAATCTTGTAGTTGTAAAGTTGGTTTTGGTGGCTTCTGTACTACATTGGAAGATTTTCTTAAATGATATTGATGTTAACTTTGTAACCACAGCAGACTGCAGCAGTACAAGGCCTAGTGCATTAAGTGAATCCTGTAGGAAATTTTAACCTATGAAATCTCTTTGCCTTTGTGAATAATGTTTATATCACTAGTTTAAAGATGGTAGCATCAGTGAAATTTCTCAAGTTCATCTTCCAAGCTGGGATTTTGCCAATTCAGTTTTCTCTCACCAAAATGAGGCAAGGAAAAACAAGGAGAAACAGGAAGAGATGAACAAGATGGTCCAGAACTTGAGGAACAGGTGGGTGGCTGCAGAAAAATCCTGGTTGGCAGGAGCTGGAAAACATTGCCAGAGCCAATTTTGACTCCCTCTGACTGAATGTTGTCAGGCTAGGCTCAGGACAGTGTGCTGGGGACACTGGTGCAGAAGTACATGGTACCAGGCTCTGAGTGAGACCCAAGTGAAGCTGCTGAGGGCTGAAATTTCTGAGTCATTCTAGATGAAAGAAAAACCCACATGGTTGATCTGCACCAACCTGTGTCAAGTTGGTTCCTAACTTGACTTCTCCTAGCATTATACTCACAGAATCTTAATTTTTTTGCTTTAGAAGGACAAGGGTTTTTTTGCAAGTTCTTTTTTTGTAGCAGCATGACTGAACCCCTGCATGCAAATAGTTCTGCAATAGTAAGGTGATTTTTTTTTTTTTCAAAGCAAATGCAAAGCATTTCACCCCACACCAAGTGGTGCTAAATATAAATTATGTAGTTTCTAGCAGTTATTCCATATATGGACTCCTTCTTTCCCTCTTGGCATTGTGGGCCAAACTAGGAGAGCTATGTCAAAGAAACTGCATGGGAATGGTATGCTTGACCTGGACAGCTGGGATCCTAGTGTTTTTGTTTGTCTCACCTGGCAGTGAGGTGACAGGTGAGTGCCAAGATGAGATGGCAGTATGGCAAAGTACCTCCTCCACACCTCTGCTTTTTTGTGGACCTGAGTCTCTTATCTGTTCAGCAGTAGTGGAGTTGGGGGTGAGCTCAGAACACTTACTCTGAGCTGTCCAGTGGCTGGAGTAGAGAAGCACCAAGAGGAAGAAAAGGCCTCAGGGTGAGAGCAGCTTGTCAATGAGCAGAAGTATTAATAAGCTTCTGTAATTCTCATTGGCCTTGTTCAACATCTGAGAGAGGTGGGAGAAGGGAGGCTGTGTATGAATTGTGGGATCTGTAACAAACACGTGGGTTTTAATTTGTCAGAAGTGGGAGCTGAAGAAGGTTTATGCATTCTGACCAGGCCTCTCTGCTCTGGTCTTTGTGCTGGGGAAGATCATACAGCCAACTGTGTGCTTGGGTAAAATAATCTATGACAGAGGTGCTGGTGATTCTTCTTGCCATGCTGGTACAGCTTATTTTGTCCAAAAGTCACTTGCTCTGAACATGATCTCCAGGAGTACCCCAGTTATGTGGGTCCAATTCCTGAATAAGTTGTAAAGTAGCTGTGATTTCACAGCTTTGCCATTAGAGAAACAAAGTGCATGACAGTCTCCTTATCACCATGTGAGCATACACTTGTGTTTAGCTTTGCTCTTTTTGGCTTTTTATTGCTGTCTCTTTAATCAAGAAATAGTTGAGAGTTAAAGCATAGCTCTCTGGCTAGTTTTAACAAAGAATCCATATTGTTATGAATAGGAATCTTCATTAGTCTTTGTGTCTAGGGTTCTGTTGCCCCCACACAGAGTCATCTCTCAGGCTTGCCCCCCATTCCTGCATTGTGGCTGCACAATTAAACTCTCATAAGACCCACTCAAAGAATTATTTATTTTTTGGAAGTTTCATGCATGAATAGTTGTAGGTGTGGATTGGGCAGGTAAGCTCACATGGCTGCAAGCCTCTCCCTCCACCCCACACAGCCCTGGTTGTACCTGCCCTGGGCAGCCTGTGGTGTAGCCATGGCTGTGCTGCTCCACCACAGGGGGATGGGTGGGTAGGTGATGGAGGAATGGACCCCCTGCAGCCAGCAGTGGCCCAGGGCTGGTGCTGGGGCAGGGAGCTCAGCAGCCTGCAGAGCTGGCTCTGTGCATCACTGCAGCTGTGATTTCTGTTGCCATGCACTGAGTTTCTGCTCTGTAGCTTTGCCAGTTCCTCTGTGTGTTTCCCCAGTTAAAACTGACAGGCTTTAATGGCAGTAAAAATAGGTGTGCTGCTTATACTTGCTGGTGTACCAAGAGGAAGATGCACAGAGTCAGTATGTACAAATTTCTTCCCAATACTTCACAGCTTATTTCCTGCTGTACTTGCTAGCTCAGGTTTTGCAATCTACTGTGCTCCATCAATGCCTCATGTCATGTAAGGAGTAAATCTCCATTCTTCACATGAAGTGGTTAGTGGCTGAAAGGAAGCAATGGCCCTGTGTGCTTGTGCCACACCAAATAAAGAAGATTTTGGTTACCCTTCCAACTATAAGCTCTTTTTAGTATTTTTTTTTTCTCCCTCACCTTCTAGTAGTGGTTTTTTTTAAGCTTCACAAGGTGATTTTTGTCTGTAATAATTAAAACTACATGCTTTTAAATATAAAAGGGAAGTGAATTCTCTGGCTAGTCAAAGGTGTTGTGAGCATTCATTGGCCAATTATAGAAATCAGTGTCTAATCTCATCTAAAAAATTAATTATCTATGAAGTCTGAGAGGATTGTTCTTAAGAGGACACAGCTGATTGATGACAACACAGGTTGTGCATGTTCTGTCATTCCTATCCTGACTCTGGCTTTTTTTTTCCTTGCCTTTTTTCTTTTTTAGCTAGTGAGGATGAGATGTACAGAAGGAGCCTAATGGGACTTCATATATTGTGTGATGTATGGGACACTTGCAGTCAGAAATATTGAACTAATAAATGTACTCAATTGCCCTGGAGTCACCGAGAGGGAGACTAAATGCAGGACACCGCAATGTCACAGTCCTGCAGAGTCACTTCTGTAACAGCAGAGCTACAGAGGAGAGGCCATATTTTTCTTTGCTTTTACTGCAAATCTGTAAGTGATTTCTGAGGCTGCTGTCACTGGCTGGAGGAGAGGGTGAACAACTGCTGGGTTGGGCTGTATGCAGATCTCTTTTTGTGTTTTGCTGTGATTCTGAATGTTTTGGGGTCCTGTTTTGAAGTGACCCTGAATGTGCTGTCTGTTCTGTTTCATGGCTCCACCACAGCACTGCAACCCTAAGCTCTACCAGCTTGCCCTTCAAGCATGAAGGGGAAATGAAGTTAAATGTGCACATCCAAGGCAGTTGGTCGGTCCAGTCTTGCAGGGGTATGTGAGAGAGATTTTCTTCATGTCCTTTCAGCAGCACAGAAGGAAATGAAAGTGTTTCTTACTGTAAATACTTTCTTCTTTTCCCCTTCTTCTGCTCCACTGTGTGTGTCTGAAGACTCACTTGACTGCTTTTCTCAGAGAAGACTATTTCTGTCCCATCTTAGATCAATTTAGGTCTGCCCTATGCATGTGTGAGAAAGGTAAGATAGTGCTCTGGCAGGCTTGGGCCAACTTGTAAATTTTGAACACTGGGATCAGGAGGAAATTCTCCTTGAAAAGGAGAATTAGCACTGGCTAAGATGTAGAATTATCAAGCAGAGCCAAATGCATGTATAGGTGTAATTCTGCTGTGTGGAGCTTCCTTGATGGCCTTTTCTGTGTCTAGATAACTGGTTCACAGTGGTTCTTCATGACTGGCTTCTCAGGTTTGTCTCTGGTGTCTGTGCTCCAAAGAGATCCAGGGTGGCTTCCAGGCTGCATTCAGTCTGTTCTTACAATGGAGCTTCACTTCTCACGACCTTTATTCTTTGCCTGGGGTGTGTGTGGAGCCCTTTCTTGCATGGCAGGTACCATTGGTCACTAGAAGAGCCCAGCAAAGTTCATGATGGGAACAGAGCCTTGCAGTGCAGAGGGAGACCCTTCTCCCCCCACCTCCTGCTGCTGAGTGCTGCTGGTGTTGAAAATCACCCGTCTGCATGTGCAGTGCTTTACCTGATGGATTGACTTCTCCTACCTGGCTGGGGATGCTATACTTAGACCAACTGGAAAAGGATGAAAGAAATTTTGCTCCTCCTTTGCACAGCCTCAGTGTTGGCATCTTGCTAAGCAGGGTGAGTTGACCAGGACGAGTTGTCTCTTGTTCCCTCTCAGCCCCATTCTCACACTCACAGTCTGCTCCAAGGTGCAGGGCTTTGCAGAGCACACTGGCTCGTGTTGCTTCGGCCTGAGTTCAGTCACCCAAAACCTTGCAGGTCTATTTTGAAACATTATTTAATCTGTCCACGATGGAGTTTCTTTTTTTTTTTTTTCACTCTTGTTTCTGACATCATTTCCTGAATGCTATATTCACTGAGCTCTGTAGCCAGATCGTCCCAGCATATGATGCAAGGAGCTCCTTAAAATGGATTTCAGCTCTCCTTTTATTCTGCAGTGCTTGCTGGTGATGATAACTGTTACTCATGGTAAGTGGGATTTTTCTTTATGAAGCTGGTGCAGATTTGCCTAGATGAGTAGACGCCTTAATTTTGCTCCAAGAGCTTTTAATGACTCTACCAGGTTTGGGGAGACAGCTGATAGTGTAACTGTTAATGCATGAAAAGGGCAGTCAGAGAAAGTAAGATGGATTATGTTTTTAGTAGAGTGATAACTAACAATATAGTTCTTTATCAGTGTCCTGTGTCTGAAGGCATTTCAGCAGAGAATGTAAGGTCCTTGTGCGTAGACCGCTGGCTGGAGGGGCTGAAGAGCAGTGTGGTTCTGCTTCCAATGCTTGGTGTGACCTTGGCTTATCCCAAGCTGCTGCCACCACCCTGCCATTTACCCAGCTCCAGTTTGCATCCAACGACTGGATAACGTGCAAGGAAACTGAGACTTGTTCAAGGTGTGACCGTACTCGTTGGGTTAAAGCAGTTGCTTTTGCAACTCTCTGCACAGGATTCATGGCACTGATGTCCTAGGCATCTTTCTTTGCACAGCCTCTCAGCTTTGAGGGGAGTAGTAGATGGTCGTGTCAGATTTGGGGAGAGAAAAGACCAGCTGCTCAGCCTTTTGTTGCCGTGCGTGCAGGATGAGTGCAGCACTCCTGTTATCAGGAGGGAGAGTTTGTCTTTATAGAAGGCTTCCCTCTCCTCTGGTTTTCAATTCCTGGTGACCCAAGGCTGTCATAGGGGTGAGTCTGTCCCTCCTGCATCTCACCTGGGTAGTTGCCTTTCTGGGTGGCAGCTGAGAGGTGATGGCTGGACACAGCCAGCTCCTACCCACACTCTGTGCCTCTCCTTTCAGGCTCTGTCATCCAGACCGGTGTGCTCAGTGGTGGCTCAGCTGTCTTCAATATGGGAATTCAAAGTCTGCAGAACTTCTCCAGAATGAGCAAGAGGAACATGAAATGTTTGACTTCTGTCTTAAATGACACTTTGTTGGCCGAGTGTGGCACCTCTGCCAGCAGATGCCTGACCTTGCAGAATGGCTCCCTAGTGCTGAGGAGTGTGGAGAAAGAGGATGAAGGACAGTACGAGTTTTTTTTTCACAGCACCCCCAGAGTTTTTACACTGAAAGTATTTGGTAAGTGGCCTTCTTGGTAGCAAATAGCTTTTGAACTCATGAGCCTGGCTGGAAGTTGGTGCCTTGAAATGCTTCCTAAGAGCCCATGTGAGCTGGCAGGAGCTATAGGTGCCTCTGGAGCAGCCTTGTAAGCCTCTGGCACCTCAGGGAGCTGTATTGGTGAGTGCAGACTAAGGGAGGCAGATATTAAAGGAATCTGGGTGTGACTTTCTGATTCTTAGCTGCCCCTGAGGTCAGCACCTCCTGGGACCTGCTCTAGGTACCTTGCTGACCAGTCTCCTTGCTGTCCTCCCTGTGCTCTCAGAATTGCTGCTCCCCTTGATGTGCCTGCTCATCCATCTGCAGGGTGAGAAGATAGAAACAAAGTGGTTTTTGTCCAGGATCCAGCTCATTGCTTGGGTTAATATGGGAAGGCTTAAGTGGGTTTGGCCCCTGCTGAATAGTGCTCCAGAGAGCCAGGGACTATTGCTCTGCTCCTCAGCTCCCCATTCCTTTTGCTGGGCTTTCACTTACACGGGCTTCTAAGAGATGAAAATGTAATGGCAATGTCTGAGCAAACTGGTCTGGGTGAAGACAAATGAATCCTCCCACCTTTCAGGTGCAAAGAGGCAGAACTGCCTTGAAGAGGTCACCCGTGTGACCCCTGGGCATGAAGATCAGGGGCTGAGACTGGAAGCAAAGGCTGCAGAAGTGTCCTGGGTTAACTCCATTTCAGTGGATTTGCTTTGGAAGCTTTGGTCTCCTCTTCTGTTGACCCACCTAAGTCAGGGAATCAATTTCACACCCAGGTTACTCCTGGAGGCAGTGAATTTTAGCTGAAGATAATCTCCCAGCAGAAGACAGTGATTTCTGAATTATTTGCATGGATATTTGCACAGACATTCTGCACGTTGCTCTTAAAACCACAGCACTTCTCTGGTCTGTGTTGGCAAAGTGGCAAATGCAGGAAATAGATTGGCTCCCTGTAGGAGCCTGAAAGGGAGACATTGGGGAAAATCAGATCCATGACTCATTATTTTGTTTTAAATTGTCCTAGTCTGGGCCATCCTATATAACTGCATGTGTCTGGTGTTGGTACCTATGATTTGTACTAGTTCCTCTCCAAAATGGAATAAGAGGCAGAATTGACAGTAAAACTACAAACCTCTGGTGGAGGAGAGGGCCAGGTCTCTTCTGAAGCTGCTGTTATCTGCTCAATACTGAGTAAGACTGTTGTGCTTTGGGTGTTTTTACCATCCTCAGAGATCAGGCGCTTTTATTTTTTACTTTTTCAAATTCAGTAAGGGAAATAACACACAGTCAGATTTTTGTTGGCTCCCCAAAACAAGGACCAGGAGTTACTAGCAGGCTTGGGTGGGCACTATTGAGCATTTCAGGGCTGGGGCCAAGTACTGAAGAGTCTGGTTATTTCTGTGCTCCCTGTCTACCAGTAAACGTGGTGGTACTAAGACTGCTGGTAAAGGAAGGTATTTATCAGTCTATGTTCACTGCTGAATTTCTTTTTCACCTCTCTTTTTCCTCCCTGCTCCCATTGCCCCATGCTGTGTGTGAGCAGAACCATCCATTGGTATCCAGTGCTTCCCTAATGGGACTGGGGAGTTGTACTGTGATGCCATCAGCAACGAGAGCACCAGCTTTCGGTGGCTGCTGAACGACTCTGCGCTCAGTGCCCCCGAGGCCTGTGTCAAGGATGGGGGCAAGAAGGTTCACCTGGACAAAACTGTGCCTGGGGAGTTTGTGTGTGAGGTT
This sequence comes from Ceyx cyanopectus, assembly GCA_013401355.1. Lineage (NCBI taxonomy): Eukaryota > Metazoa > Chordata > Aves > Coraciiformes > Alcedinidae > Ceyx > Ceyx cyanopectus. Next base: position 145,471 of record VYZU01068933.1, on the reverse strand, counting down.
CACCACGGGAGCAGTGTCACGAGGACCAGGCCTGTTGTGCTGTCTTGCAGTTATGGTGAGTGGTGTCATCTACAAACAATCTCCTCTTGCATCAGAAAACTCAGGAGTTGTTGCTGTCTGCAGAATGTCAAACACTTAGTTCCTCTGGCAGCTGACTTCCAGACTTAGACATTCTTTAAAAAGTGTTCCTTTGACTTCCTTCTCTCTCCTGTGTCTCAGACTGCCACAGCCAACAACCACAGAAGAGATGAAAGTTTGTTCAAGAGCTCTTCTCACCCAACTCTGCAGCAAAGATGGATCTCTGTCTGTCTTTTTTCATACTTTGGGACAATGGAGACCTTGCCCCTTGCTGTGCACTGATCCTCTGTGCCCATTTAGAAACAGTCTTCCTACTCTGATGCTCATCCATTGCCCAATTGGCTTCCCAGTTTCTGCAACATCACTGTAAAAACACCTCAGCTAGCTCAGGTCTGTAGCTGTCAGACTAGAGACCAGACCAGAGGTGTTTCCCTCACCTCTTCTCATCTAGGCCAGCTGCACAGTCTGTACACATCTCTCCATCAGCCCCCACACCAGAGGTGAGGTAAAGGCACAAGTAATTAACTTAAAAAATGTAGGGTTTTTCCCCTCTGTGTCCCTACTTGTATATAGAGCTCTGGGAGAGGTCTGAGTTTATCCATTTGTGGGCTGGCCATAAATGCTGAGAGGTCTGCTTGAATGAGGTCATAGATTGAGACAGAAAATCCTGATACTAGGACTGATCAAAACTGCCAGAACCTCATCATCCAAAACACCAGTTTTTGGTGTGAGCCACATCTATTAAAAAGCAAACAAACAAAGAAAATGAATTTGATTAGATAACTTAGAGTGTGATTTCACTTATATCTCCAGTAGTGGAGGTTTTTCTCCTTTTTTGGCAGTGAAAGATGGACATCAAAACTATGTCTGAGTGGCATCATTTAACCATAAGGTTTTTGACTAATTTATCTGTAATTAATCACCTTTGCTACCAGAGAAATGGTACTGTGCAACAGCACCTAGCATTTTAGAAAGTGCTGAAGTGCTCCAGCTCCACAGCAGGGATATTTTTGTCTGTATCTGTCCCACAGTTGGTGTGACAATGACAGCAAAGTTCCTCCATGAAGCCTGCACGTTGTGTGCCCTGGGCTGCTCATGCCACTCCCGTTGGCACTGCTGGCTGATCTGTGTGAGGGTGGGATGGATGTGTGACTGTGGAGCAGGGATTCCAGTTTACTCCAGTTCAATTGGTCAGAGGTTGCTCAGCACAGTCAGGCCCAAGCTGACTGAGGCACTGGGGGGTGAGGATACAAACATCCATGAGCTGTTCCAGCAAGCTTTTTATTGATTCATTATTTGTTTTATAACTAATTTTTAACACAATATTTGACCTTAAAAGACCTTTTTAACAAATGGAAAATTTTTAGGAAAAAGTTTTCAGGAAAATGTATTTCCAACATATATTTATGCCTTTGTCAATATTCTCTAAGTTTAATCAAAAAGAAAATAATATTAGGGAAATTATTTCTCATTTGCTCAAAGTTTGAGTATAGATTTTTTTGGAAACTGATAAGAGTTTCTAAAGAAATTGGAACAAGTGCTCTGAATATACTTTGGATATGTGTGATTCCACACACAGGAGCACCTGTGTACAGTTGTTTTTTATTTTATATGAAGACTCTGATGGCCTGTGGTATGCCCTGGAATGTTTGAAATGCTTTCCAGCCTCTGGAGCTATGCAGGAATTTGTGCATCTGGGGTCTCAAAAACCAGCTCCAAATGAGCCTGTTGGTTTCCCCAGAGCTGTGCAGACCTGGGCACAGACAAAAAGAAGCCAAATGATTCAAAAGGGGATGGCAGGGGTTTATCCAAGGAGTTTTAAGGAAGTTTTGTTATAACAGTAGTTGAGCTATATGTTTTTTCATATTGGGAAGAAGAGTTTTCCTGCTCCTACCCCAGGTTTGAGCAAGTTGTCCTAGTGAAAGAGGGAGTCTGGATGAATCTCTCTTTTTCTGCAAGTCTGTGATGCCCTCTACCAGCTTTTCTGTTCAGCAGCAAGTCTGACTCTCAAAGCAACCCTGAGCAGGGGACTGTGAACTGGGTAATAACTACCACTGACTTGTGTGGGGCTTCTGCTCAGCCATCTGTAGCCATCACTTCCTTCTAGGCCCTTCTTGCTTGGGAAGGGGACTAAAGATAAATGCTTCCCCAAGCAGCAGTGAAGCCAGTTTCCTACAGCTCTGGTCTCAGTGGCTGGAGTCTCTGGTGTCTGAGGAAGCACAGGCTCTGATCACACTTGTTTTGAGGTTGACATAGTCATTGTATGGCTGTCCTGAGTGGATTCTCTGGTGCTCATATTAACAGTGTCCAGGGGTAGACTCTGCAACTTTTCCTTCAGCAGCAGATGTTAGCATAGATGTTTTTTTTTTTCTCTTCTTTTCAGCTGCTTGTTTTCATAAAATTTATTGAAAGGTAGTATCTTTCAAACCATCACCTTCCCTGTTAAACTTGGTTAAAACTTATGGATTATCTTAGATGTGATGGTCAGATTAGGCAGAAACAAATGCACACAGCATAGTCACACAGGTCTCTCCTTCATGAAAAATTGCATACCATAATTAACATGACATAAATTACAACATACCACAATTCATAATGCCATCCTCTGATCCAGACCAAAGCAATAAAAATACCCAGATGTTCTAATCTGCCTGCACAGTTTCCCCTGTCTGGAGAAAGAAGCTTTTTGCACCCTGGTAACAGTACCCTGTCCTTCTTTCAGGAGACCTGCTGCAGTATCCATGGTTCATTTACATCCTGGCAGGATGTGCAGGGGGTGCAGTTATCCTGGTGGTCTTTGTGTCCTCAGTCATTTGTTGCTGCATGAAGAGGAAACACAAGTTCATCCCAGTGCCTTCAGGTGAGTGGAGAATGCTGCTTCTCCCTGGGATGAGTCTCATAGATGACTGTGTGCAGGCTTGGGGTTGAAATGGCCTCAGCTTGGTGGCTGCTTATCTTCTAGCTAGCCCTCCTGACCCAGTGAAGCAGAAAGCTGCTTGTTGATAGGCAACTGTTACAACCAGTGGAGCCTTGAATTAAACCTTACTTTTCCAGTTTTCACCTCATGTTTGACACCATGTGCTCCTGGATGGAAAGAGTAAATCCTTTTCTTATGGGCAAGAAAACTGACCCTCATTCAGCTCTGATCCTGAAAGGATCTGAAGGCTTCTGATGGCAGATCTTTGTTAGCATCACTCCCTGAGTGCAATCTGCCCTTGCCCAGGGAGGCCACCTCAAGCTGTGATCCTGACAGCATGGTCAAGCTGTCTCTGACAGGTTGGCACAGGCCCTGTCTTCTTGGCATCTGTCTGCTCTAGGAATGGAGCCAGTGCTGCATGAGAAGGAGGTGCATGCTTCTGTTGGTGACCCAGCCTAGCAGTGAACGTGCCAAAGCTGCTGGGATGTGAGAAAACTCTTTCCTTCAAGTCCTGGTTTTGTTTTTCCAGAGGAGGAGAAGGATGATGGGCTAACAATGTCTGTGATCTCCAGCGAAGGTGTGAAGAGTCCCCCCAACGGCGACCACGTTGAGGCTCAAGCTGCACAAACTGACTGCCCTTCAAAGACTGGTGGGTCCAGGGACTTATTTGAAGTCAGACAGGTAGCCTGTTTAGGAGGGTGAAGAACAAAAGAGGTGCATGTGATCACTGGGAAGGAGCTAAGTAGTTGAGGGGCCTGGGTCTTGCTAGCACAGGGTAGGTGTTGCAACTCATCCAGATGACAGAAGTTGCAGCAGGTACTTTTATCAATACCTTGCTTCTGCACAGGAGTAGCTCTTGCCCTCATCTAGCCATGAGATGCAGTGGTGGTTGTGCTGTAAGCATCCCACAGAGGGTACTGCCACCAGACTGTTCCAGTATCTCCTGTGCTAACATACAAATTTCTCAAAAACAGCATCCTATCCAAATTTAGCAGTTTTCCTGCTATGTTATCACATATCCTTCTTATCAGTAACATTAATGGTATCTCTCACTGTACTGCCTTTCAGCAACTCAACTCTGCTTTATGTCTAACCTTGGATGCTGATTTGCCTTGCTTTCAAAATGTTAAATGCTACTGATTAACATAGTGCAAGAAAGGAAAAAAAAAAGAGCCAAGTCATCCAGGTCATTATTAATATATTTATAGTGTAGAATTCTTCTTTTTAAATAAAATATTTTCACCTTGCCAGTATGACTAACTAAATATCCCATATTTAAGTTTTCCACAAATAAGTGACTAGCAGAGATGCATGTGGAAAGTGTTTAGGTGAGAACACATTAAATGTGTGCTGTTAGCTAGCTGTAATTACTCAGATGTGACTGAACAGATTTGGCTTTGGTATTTTGGTACATTTTGAGAAGTTGAGCCTAGAGAGCTTTAGCACTAAAGCATCTTACAAACAAAGCCACCATCAACAATTAACAATTGTTAAAAATTTTAAAATTAAATTATTAAATTGTTAATTAAAAATTAACAAATTAGTAGCTACAAAGAAAATTGCAGCTTTTTTAGTATACAGCTGGGGAGAGGGGACTGTTAAGCAGCCTGTGGCATTGGGGACTGGGGGGACTACTTGCATTGGGGTGAGTATAGTGAGGGTACTTATAAGCCATTTCTCCTTTCCTAGATGCTGCCCAGATTGGTGAAGGCACTGAGCCCCCACCCTCCATGGAAGAAAATGTACCAGTGGAGATAGAGCCTGAGGAATTGCCAGACCCAGAGGTCACAGTTGATGTGGAAAGTCAGGAAAACCCCTTGGACTGTTCCCCAGATCCAGCTGATGACTGATCTGGCATGCTTGCTGTTCCACTCTGTCTTGAAGTCTGTGACAACTCTCCTTTGCATCTCATAGTCTCAGTGTGTTTAAGAATTGGTTTGGAAAAATTTTAGGAGGCTAAAAATGTTGAGGTCTCAGGCCTGCTAACTTCACTTAACAAAGAAAAAGAAAATATAAGAAAAAGCAAAGCATGGCTTCAAGGCCTTGCTGTAATAGGCTGACAGGTTCACTAACAGACAAAACTGGGCAGCTCTTGGTTTCTTTGCCTGTAAATAGACCTGCAATCAACTTCTGGAGCTCTGGAGGACAGCCTGAAATGAGACAGGCAGTTGTTCCTTCTCCCAGCCCACCCCACACCTGCCCCATTTTTGCCAGCCAGGAGTTCCTGCAAGGGACAGGCATGACAGGCAGGCTGAGGTGGTCAGCCAGTCCCAGACAGAAACAAAGATCTGCCAGAAATTTCCCGAGCAAGCCTCTTTGCAGGAGATTTCAAGGCATTTTTCACAGGCTTTACACACAAAAAAAAGCTCAATGGAGGTTTCAGCTACCTAGCTGCTGTGCTGGGTGTTTATCTGAATCACTCTGAGCTCCAAACCCTTCGTGATTTGACCCTCACCACTTGCTGTGTGGGGCCAAGTGGGGCAGGGGGGCTACTGGGTTTCCTTTCAACAGAACCTAACCATTCAGGTTGCCAGCCAGATAAAGCAAGTCTTATCACTAGCTTGCTTGCTTGCAATAGAAGGGTGCATGGGGCTTGGGTGTGTCATTTTGGCAGAAACATTGATTATCATGCTGAGATTGCTCATCAGTGCAAGTGTTGCTGCCTTCAGTGTAATGGTTTAGCTACTGCAAGCTGGTTAAGTGGCCACCTGCCTGTGCATGCAGCTTTTTCAGTGCTGTGTTATTTGCACAGACAGTAGCAATTTATAGAATCTCTTAGGTGAGTCTTGCTGCTCTGTATGTCCTGTTCTGCTCAGGGGAAGCTTGCGAGTGGAGCAGCTGGGGTTAGACCTGCAGGGAAGAAGGATGAGGTTAGGAGAGGGCAAGGACTCAGTCCCAGGCAGCAGGTAGCTGAGTCCTTGGCAAAGCTGCCAGGGCTTGCAGGGCTTGAAGTCCCAGGGATGTGCTGCAGGATGCACTGCTAGGTCAAGGTGTTCACTGTGGAAGTGCATTTTGGTGTCAGAAGTGAGGTATGTTGGTGTTAAACTAGCCTGAGAGTTAGAAAGGCATGGTACAGTAAAAGCAGAGATGGAAATCAGGGCCAAAAGGGCTGGGGAGGCATCCACTGCATTCCTCTCACCCCTTGTCATTTTGTCCCTGTGGTGCTTACACTGTGCCAGGCATCCCTTGGAAAAAGGAGTTCAGGAGTGTCTTGTGGCACCCATCGAGGCTCTGCAAGTACCACAGCAACTCAAACCCGGGCTGAACGCTTCTCTCCCAGGCGGGGGAGCTGGAGGGACGGCTGCTGCTTACTTGGAAGTCCTTGGTGTCTGTGCACATGGCAAAGCTCTGCATAGGTGGTTGTTCTTGTTTCCTTGTCCTGCGACTCTCTCTAGAAGATTTTGGGATCTTGTGTGCTGTGTTGGTGGTGATTCAGCCTGCCTCCTTTTTCAGGTTGCTGCAGGAATCAGGTTTTCCATGGTGAGAGGGTGATGGTAATTCTTTTCTTCCTGGTGCTGTGCTATCTCCTTTCCATACAAACATTCCTCAAAGGCTGTGAGTTGAACGACAAAAATGTGATATTGAGCACTTGAGGGGACTGCTGCTGGTGAGCAGGGGCCAATGTCACTGAAGTGGGGTGACACAGTCAGCTATGCCTCTCTTCTGCATTTTCTGGCAGGGGACAGTCAACTCCAGTGCATGCCTCAAAGGCTGAACAGTCCTCTGAGCTGCCCTGGAGAAGATGACAGGGTTTCAGCTTCTGAAGGTGACAGAGTTGGGCCAGCCCTGTCCTGCTGGGCTGGTGCATCCCAGCTCTAGCTTGCCCTAGTCAGTAGCTAGCATCATCACTGGTGTAGCCTCAGGCTGGGGAGGATTTTCCCCTTTGAGGTGGGACTCTGAGACTTGAGAGGTCTTTAGGAGGCAGATAAGATGTGGCTGGTTTTCTGTCCTCTGCTTCCTGCTGAAGATGCTGTTCAGCAGTGGGACAAAGATCACTGTGAGGTCAGCAGAGAAGTTGTGCAGTCTGTGCTCTTCCTTTAACCCTGTGTGCTCGTGGCCAGCTATTGTTCTTTTGGTGTGTTTTTTCGATTTCTTTTCACAAATTAATTTTGTTCCCAATAAAAATATCTGTTTTCTAACTTGTTTTGGGAATGTTTAAGTTCTCTTATTTAACATTTACTTCCTTTGTGGCTTCTGGTGGCCTTGGTAAGGATGTGCCACGCCAGCCCTACCCTCTCTGGGATGCTGAGGGAGCCCCATGCTGTCGAGGTGCTTCTGACCTCCTGTGAGGAGCTGGTGCTTTCCAGGATAGAGGAGCTGCATAGAGACCTGTCAGTCACTGCCCTCACCACTGGTCCTGGCTGGGGAAGGCTGGGAAGAGGGCAAGGTCCAGCCCTCTGCTCATCAAGTGCTGGTGGAATAATGGGAGCTCTGATCTGTGGGAAATGTGCATGTTTTGGGATGTGGGTTCTTCCCAGCTGAGACAACCCACAAGTGATTTATGGTACTGTACAGAATGGACATGTAGATTTTTATCCATGCCAATGTATCATGGTGGGAAGAGAAAGCATATGCCACGAAGAGGTAATGTTAAGCAACAAATGACATGTAATGTAATCTGTAGTCTTTTCATAATGTAATTCATGCAGTTTATGAATATCAGTGAGAACAGAGAATTATCTCATTTGACTTAAGGTATAGGTGAAAGCAAAAGAAGAAAAATGTTGTATTAATAGTGAGAAGAGAAAGGGGAATGTTGTCTTTGGATTTTTTAAACTTCCAGGATGAACTCATCTCCACAAAATTCTCATGTCAGTTAAGCTCTCTGGTCCATTTTTGTTCACAATGAATGCTGTGTTTCTTTTCTGCAAGATTACATGACTTATCTCTTGGGCAGGGGATGAGGCTGGAGACAGCAGAGGAGTCTTTACTGGGAACCTAGAAGGACCTTAGATGAAACCCAAATATTTGCACTTTTTCAGCAAGCAAATGGTGGCAGGTATTGTGTTAATTATATCAAGATTAATTTAATTTGGATATGATTAGTTAAGAGATGTCTCTGGGCTGTGCAGGACAACAGGGGAAGTGTGTCATCTTTCTAGCTGTCCCCCTCAAACACCCCTTGTGTGCCTCCAGGATGGCTAATGGGCTGAAGTGGAGCTCTTGACCAGCTCTGGAACAGAGAGACTCTTACCTCCAGCCCTCTTCATCACCAGGAAGCAACATGGCTGAATCACAAAACCATCCACTATTGATAGGTACAAAAAAAAATGAAAGAAAAAAAAAATGATGCCCCTCACCCCTGCCACCCCTCCATTCTCTAGTTCTAGTCAGGCCTGACATCACTTTCTGGTATGGATTTTGCCAAATTTGATGGGAGAAGTGTGGTGGGAAGGCAGGACACCATCCTGGTTTTTTAGGTGTGTAAGAAAATGCCTGTTCCCTTTCCTTCCTGTGTACAAGCTGGGTCAGAATTTCTCCTGATGCAGTAGGAGGCCGTGGTGAAAGCTGTGCAACTTCAGCTTCTGTTTGTACACGTTTCTGCTGGGATGTTGAGGGTTTGGGGTTCTTCAGGTGATTTAGATTCTGATGAGTTTTGTTTCCTTGCTTTCAGTTGAGAGTTAAAAGCTCTGTTATAATGTGAATAGAAATGCATGTTTTGGAGACTCTGGAGAAGCAGCTGCAGATGGAGGGGCCCTTCTTTTCTGAAGAGAAGATCAGTAGGAGTCAACACTGCATTTGATATCATCTAGCTTCAAAAACCACAACAGTTAAACAGCTTCAGTGAGAGGGGAAAGGAGATGCCTGTGTTTATATCAAATTACTGATGTTGCAGAGCTTAAAGCAACTTCCAAGATAACACAAACAACCCTTGCAGCTGTAGTTCCAACCCAGTGCCTCTTCCCTGTGGGGGCACAAGGCATGTACAGTAACTTTCCATTAGGGCCACTATAAAACTGGCAACTCTGCAAAGTGAGTAGGGAACATGAGGGAAACAGTCAACAAAAAACCCACTCTTCCATGCCAGAAACAAAAAGAGTGGCTGCAAAAAGCATTATGACACCATCCTGAACCTGAACCATCCTGATCACTGAGACCTTGCTTGTGAATGGAAGATGCTGATACTTAGCAGCACCTCACACCTTTGTGTTGCTGGGAGACCCACCCCATGGGGTGCTGCATGTAGATGTCTGTGTGGGCTGCACCAACAACTGTGGGCTGGCCCCCACAAGATATCTGATAGCCTGGGATGTGAGGAAGGAAGTTTACCAAAACTGTCATGGTGGGCAGTGCCTTTCTCACTAGGCTTGCTAACTGGTGAGATACTGGTTTTCTTCTGACTCTCAGGAGTGTGACAGAAGGAGTTGGGCCTCATGTACTGCCTTGGTGGTAATCCTGTGAAAAGACACAGCTTTCCTCCAGTCCCCTGGTGCTTTAGATGCATGACAGAACATCTCCTGCCTGTCTTGTTGAGATCTTAACCCCAGAAATTCTCAGAAATGCAATGCCACAGCACCTTAGCCATTACCCTTCCTGGCTAACAACAGGAACCGTGGGCTGTGAATGTTTGGAAACATGGGCAGCTTTGTGCCTGTACTTTCCCCTGATGTGGAAAACCCCCCCCTCTTTACCACTGCTCATGTAGCTCCCTGCTGCAGCTGCCCAGAGTTTCCTGTGTGAGCATGGTGTGCTGGCAGCAGAGCTGAGCATGGGTGGGACAGGGGTGAGCCCATCCTGTGGCTCCTGTGCCCTGAGGAGCTGCCCACCTGGGGCTGCTGTTGCTGTTCAGCCCTAATGTGGGGTTGGGTCACCCAGGCAAGAAGGATGGTGCTGCCTGGTTGGGCCAGACAGGTCTGTCCCTGGTGTGCCACCTGTACTTGGTTAGGGTTGCTGGGGAGAGCTTGGTGTCCTGCTGCACTGAGTAGCTAGAACCTGCCATGGCAAGGGGCTCTCTCAGCTGCTTTTTCTGCCCTGCTTTCTGTCCTCACAGCTTGCCAGCTGACAGGACTGGATGCATTGATGAGCTTAAATGGGAGTATATAGGAACAGACAAGACATCAGGGAGGCCAAAACCAGCTTCACTGGGTACAGGAAACTTGTGGGAGCAGAAAAGAAGCAGGAGAAACTGGGCTGCAAAGTTGAGATTCACACTGAGCAGCAAAAGGCCTTGTATGTGGGACTTGTATAAAGGTCATCCAGGGCCCCTTCTAGGAATAAATGCCTTTAGTACTGAAATGTATTATGCAGTTGTTTGTGCTTAGTCTCCTGGATCACTTCTTATCCTCCCACCTACCTGTTTTGTACTGTCCCTCACTCCTCTCTGGCATCATAATAGAGCAAAACTGTACAAGACATTAGTTATTCATGCATTTGTGAAGCTGGTGATTTCTACAGTGTCAGATGTTGACCAAGAGATTACTTAGATGGTAATATCAAGTTGTCTTTCCTAGATATATTTCCAAGAGCAGCTGTTCTTTTAGTATCTTCTTTAGTATCACCCTTGGTGATGAAGGGGCATATTGTAGTTAATACAGCTCTTCATTTATCACTGGAAGAGGTTGTTCTGTTCATCTATTTGGCTTCTTGTGTGAGGCAGCAAGATTGCATCATGCCAACAAATACTTGCTTGGACCACAATATGTTTTTCAGTGCTAGTAATGTCACTGAAATTACTAGAATAAGATACTGAAAGTCAGATCCTAAATCTAGGTTAATTATAGATGGTAGAAATTAATGCCAGACAAGCAAGACTGAAATGCCTAATCTGCAAAAATAACTGTTTGATGGGATGCTGGCATCTGCTCTAGCCTCAGTTTTGTGAACCACAGATTGTCAGACTTCTCTCTGTAAGGATGTCACATTCCAGACTTAAACCAGGCATCTTTTGTGAGGTTTGGCTGTTGACACAGGGTCACAGGTAAAAAAAAGAAAATTAGTCAGAGAGAGAACATCTGGGGCTGATGATGTGGTGTTATGGACATCACAAAGGAACAGTTTATCTAGAAATAATCAACCAAGGACTACTCTACATGGGTCACAGTTTGAAAGCTTCTGCAGGCTTTCCAGAGAAGAATACTGTAAGTGTATTTGTTGTACTCCTTGTCTAGTAGATCTAATAACATACCTTTTTTTTTTTTTTTATAAGCCTCAGGCATGAATGTTTATTGGCTCATCACTGTACTGAAGCCTTAGAACTGGGAACAGCTACATATTGTCTCTTGAGATGTTGCCTTCAGATGTGTGGGAGTCTGTCACCTTTATGGAAATGTAAGTATGATACTTACATTCCCTGTGAGGAACCTGCTTTGTGTATTACAAAGAACAGAAGAGTAATAGAGAGAGCAAGCAACAAAAGCAAATGTATATGACTACAGCACTTTGTGGGTTTTGCAGTGGAAACACCACCACAGAGAGTGGTGGCTGCAGAGAAACACCTCTTTGCCACAGCTCCACTTAGTCCTCTGCCCTATTGTGTGTCAGAAGATGGAGATGTCTAGAAATGCAGTGGGCTAAGCAGAGGCCAAGCATCTTTAGCCATGGGCCTAACTGCAGACAGCTCCAGCACCACCACAGTGGGAGATACGTCCTTTTCTGATGGTGCTCCTGGTTTTCTAACTGGCTTGTGTTTAACCAGAAGTCTGCCTTCCTGTGTAACAGATGGGAGAGAGGCAGTGAGCAGAAGAGTGAGGGCATGGTTATCTGCAGGCCTGTCCAGCATAACTTGGGCAGGTGTTTGGCTTTCATTGTACCTGTCCACTTTTTTTGGGGGGAGCACCACCAGTTGGTGCAAGGAATGTTTTACCAGTGGTCCCTGTCGTAGATGTTTTCAGGACATGTGTCTCATACCACATTGCTGAAGGTACATCCTGATTTCCACAGCTCCTCTGTGGCAGTAGCCCAGAGCTGCTGTGCTTTCCAGGGATACCCACTTAACTTCAGACACCCTCTCCTTATTGTCTTCCCATCAATGCAGGGACTTCCAGTGCTTTCCTCCCAGTAACATCCAGAAAATGCTTTCTTTCTATAATGAGGATCAAAGTGTAGTAAGGACTGCAGCATTGCATTGTCTTCTCAAGAAAGGGATGGTAAAGCCCCAGGATATTGTCATTTCTCATATGGCAGGAAGGCTGAGGTTAGAGACACGAGGCCCTTTTTACTTGTCCAGCTGGATTTGATGGTGCATGAGATTTCTGGTACTGGTTAGAAAAGGGGCTTCATAGTGGAATGAACCATGCATATGCCAGGATCTCATGGGAATTCTTGCTCCATGTGGGTGGTGTGCCCCTTTGCTAGCTTGGCTTGCTTTATTATACAAAAAATCTCTAAGCAAGTTGATTTTGTGCAGATGTACCCATCCACTCAGAAATACCAAGGCCTGGTGTCACTTCTGTAATGAATAATAGACAGAAGACATCAGCTATTGACCCCTCACAATCTCTCTTGAGTGCCTCTTCACTGCTCACAGCAAACTAATTTCTGAACAGACATTTTATATCCTTTAGGAACTTGCTGCTGTCTACCTGCTGCTCTAGCAGTAAAAAGGATGCCATGACTGATATGCTCTAACTGGTCCTCTGGAGCACGGGGGCTTCCAGTCTGAGTCATTTCAGCTGGGATTTTACAAGAGTGTGGGCACCTTACATGACAAACTTGATTCAGCTGGAAGTAGTGGCCTTCATTATGAGTACAAAGCATCCTTTTAAGCCTTGTTCTACCATGGACTGTTATCACTCACCTACACACACCCCCCCTTTCCATTTGTGTTTCACCTGTAGCAATCCCAGTTTGTGTCCAGCAAGCAGGCCAGCCCTGAGCAGTCTCCATGCATGCACAAAGCAGAAAGATGATCCCTGCCCCAGTGCATTTTCAACCTGTGTTGACAAACAGGCAAAGTGCTGGGAGCAGACAGTGGCTTTGAGGGATGCTGCTTGAGGAAGAAGCAAGGTGACAGTGAGGATATGGTGGCCAGTGGTTTCAGTGGGCCAGGGACCCTCCTTCACTCTTCTTTAATGGACCCAGCAAAAAAAAGAGGCAGGATTGATGGGGGTTGCTGCCTTTGCCCAACCTCCTATACGTGCTCAGGCTTGGAAGCTGCTGTGTCCAGTTGTGCAGCCCTTTCATGTCCCTGCCAGTGCCAGTGGACATGCCCACACACTCTGGTGAGGGCACAGCAGCCCTTGCCCTCAGCATGGTTTTCTCCACAGAGAAGAAAGGTCAGGCACAGAAATGTGATCTTGCTGCTCCTGCTTCCTCTCTCGTTTTGCTGTGCCTCCCTTGTGCTTTCTTTTTACACAAACAGTAGCAAAAAAAAGAAGGAAGAAAATCCAGGTTTTCCCTCGATGTGCAGAGGCAGCAACAACACAACTCCAGTACATTTTACCTTGGGCAACTTTTTTCCTTTTGTGCAAAAGTTTTTACCAGCTTTAGTACCAGCTAAAAATGATGAAGGGAGAGAAGAGGAAATGTCTTGTAAGATCTTTCTATAGCTTCAAGGAAGGAGAATCACATAAGTGAATGAGATTTATCTGATATTGTACATCTCTTGTGCCATAGTTTTTCTTCTGTCTTCTTCTTTTACCTGACTTGGTCTAGGTGATCCTGCTCAGGCAGGGGGGTTGGACTAGATGATCTTCTAGGTCCCTTCCAACCCCTAATATCTATGATTCTATGATTCTGTGATTCTATGATTCTATGATTCTTTCTTGGTCTACATCTGAGATAAAAAGCTGGAAGGTTTCAGTGGCTACCATAGCAAAGCAATTGTGCTGGGGATGATAAAATTCAAAATCTTCAATGTCCCATCTGTTTCATATGGGAAACAGGAATAAAGATTTTATTAGCTTCCCCACAAGTTTTTGTACCTAACTCTTATGCCTCCCTCCTTTCCTCACTGAAGGTCCCAAGCTTCCTGGCCTCTTTCTGCTGCTGAAGCTGTGGGGGAACAGAGGGATTTTTATCACCCCCTCACCTGAAAAATCATATTCATCCTACTAGGATGGAGGCATGTGGATGCTGGAGATGAACTTTTCAGGTGAACATTGAAGAGAACAAGAGCCCCAGCTGGTTCTCCAGCTGAGCAGACAGACCTCAGAGGCATTCCTACATTTCAGTGTTCATTTGCCTTGTCACTACACATTGTCCTCATGCTGATGAGACACTCTGCTGAGAGGTATTTCTGCCCATGGTGTTAGTGCCTGTGCTAGAAAAGAGAAGTGCTGGGGTGAGAGTTGGAGGAGGGGAGGAGGGCATGAGGGCTGTACTGACACGTCCCACGACAGCTTGCTCACAGCAGAAAATCTCTTCACCTGCCAGGAGCTATCATTAGAAAAAGCGACACTGGATTTTTTTTTTTTTTGACCCTGAAAATGAACTTTAGGAGGATTTTCCTAGTCAAGTGTTTGCTGCTTTTATTTCCAAGTATAAAATGTGAGTTTCTCTTGTTTTGGGGTTTTTTTCTTTTCTGGGCTAGTGTTGATAAAATAGTATTTTAAACCATTTACAAGTTGGTAGCATGTTGCTGATAAGAAATTGGTTCCACTTTTCCAGTGGGTGAAGACCTTTGGGTTACTGCTATTATTTGATTTAATTTTCAGCCTGGGGGAGGGCAGGACCTGAGTTTCCTATTCTAGTTATAATAATAAGCTGTAAACAGTTTTGGTTTTAAGTTAATGAGCCTTAATTTGACACATGTATAATCAGAAATGTCAGCATACAGTTTTCTCTCTGCCCTCAAGGTAGCTTGTACTACATTAGAGATCCAGTTCACGGTGCATTAGTGTGTGTAATTTCCTTTTCTTATAAAATATGAGCAAAGCTTTTGAAAGTGCAAATTATATTCTTCCATAAATATTAACAGAAAGAGTGATATATCTCAGGGGAGTTGAAGAAGTCCAAGATGTGAAAAAACAGCAAGCAAATACATACATCTTTTATGTTTTGTGTATTTATGCTTGCTCTTTTTTTTTTTTACAATATTAATCTAAAAACTTAATTAAGGTGTTAACTCATAGGCTAGAGAAGGTTATAAGAGAGAGAGACAATAAAATTATGCATAGTGGTTTTTTTTTTTCCTCTTTCTACTGCAGATTGTATGTATGGCTGTTCAGTGATTTTCTTTTCCTCCATAACAAAATTCAGAGATAAATAAGGAATTTATTATTTGTATTTTTTGTGTATTGTTTTATGTATTTGGTACATAAAACTTCTTCCCAAGCAGAAATGAAGATTATTGCCTTGAATGGGGGACTTGTTTCAAAATCTTCCTTACTTCTCTGAATTTACTATGAAACCTTTTCCTTTTAACTCTTGTTTGTGACTGCAAGTGAGCTCTAACCTGCCAGATTAGATCTTTCTGCCCCTTGTAGTGCATTTCCATTGGCATTAGCAGAAATGCTGTTTCTTTAGCCAAATAGATTTTTAGTATTGTATGTGTGGGACACTTGATTTTCCAACAGCAACACTAAGGAGATGAGATAGATATCTGGAGATGTGTCTAGGTGATCTGTCCATAGTGTTGCCATTGAATCATCATTGAGAACTTAGATTATTGTTTTTTTCTTTACTTCCAGATAGAGAAAATAAATGTATCTGTTATGCAAACAAATTTTATTTTATTAAAAAAAAATTAAAAAGAATATTGCTAGCTCTAAATGCCTGTTCATGACTGAGCAGAAATAAGGATCAGAATTTAAATATTTGGGTATAGTCCATAGTGTGGAGGATAGCTGCTTCCAAGACCTGTTGATAGCTTGATTTAAGAATATTTAATTAGATACATCAAATACCTTATAAGAAATGTAATAGTGAAAGAACAGCCTCTCCTTTGACTGGGTGTGAATTGCTGGAAGCACTTCAGCATTAATTTTCTTGTTGCAGAGGCACACTATTTTAGTTCTTTGCTTATATCTAATATTCTTAGTTTAATGAAATAGCAACTAGATTTCTGTTTCCTCTCTGTGATACAGTTTATCATTGTCCTAGGTTCCAGGAATGAAATAAAATGTAATAAAAATATTAATAAATGCAGTTTTTCCTCTCTGATGGGAAACAGCACTTAAAATATGAAAAATTAGAGCAGAATCAGCTCTATGTGGTGGTGTGGAGAGAAATCTCTCCCTGCCAATCAGCTTTAGCTTGTGAATTGGAGAGGAATGAGCATAAGAAAATGATAACTGAAATAAACTGTGTCTCGGAGTGCATGTTTGGGTATCAGTGAGCTTGTCCCACCTGGCACCTGTGAGAACTTTTCTAACTTGTCCTGCAAATTTTCCATTCATCACAGGGGTGGAGACTGTACCTCACTTGAAGTGACCTCCTGACCAACTTTTCTCTCCCAAGTCCCACCTCAGCAAAGATGGGCCTTGCAAAGGCTGTGAGGCAGCGTGGAGGAGAGAGGGCAGGTCACCCAGGCACAGCCTGAAGTGCATCCTGTCCCCTGGTCATCATTATTGATGATTGATGTTTAACAGTCTTGGCTTTCCTGAATATCTCCTTCAGCAGCCACATGCTAAGCACCCCAGTGCTGGTGACACCTTTGGGAAGCACCTACTCTTGCCTGTTCTGGAGAGGGAACCTGTCATCAAAGGAGACCTGCAAGGAGAAAATTTTTCATTTTTTCATTTTGCTTATCTCCCAATCTCTCCAGTACCTGATCAGTTCCCAGGATGAAGTTAGCTGTTTGTTTCTCCATGCCTTGCTTGTCCCACCATGATCCTGTATTAGTAAAAAATCAAGCAAATATATTCCATCAGGGCAGGCTGTGTAGGATGGATGAGGAGGGGGCACTGCAAGCTGGCACTACTGGTTCTGCCTCCAGTGCAGTGTCTCACACTCATTCACTGCTTGACAAGGGCCACTATTATTATGATTATAATGATTATCACCACTGTTATTGCTGAATTGATCCTAATGTCCAGGGCCACTGCTAGTTTGTGTTGTTGCTGTCTGCAGTGATGGGTGCTCTAAGTACCAGCTTGTGCCACATGCAGAACACACCAAAGGGACCTTATTTTCAGCAAGGGTTGAGTTCATGGGCAGTCATGAACCTTAGCACCCAAAATCACTTCAAACAAGTCATCCAGAGTATAAAGCCAGCTTTTGAAAGCTGGACTCTTAGCTTGCTTGCCTCTCAGACTGAAATTAGATGCTGACATTTATCTAATGAACAGACGAGAGGCACTTTGGTCCATGGGAAGAAGACAGCATCAGTAATAAGAAGTTTAAGCAGCTCTCAGGGGGTATCACCCTTCTGGGTCACCACTGTGGCTGCTGAGTGCAGCAGCTGGGGCTTCTGGAGACATACTGACTGGTTGGTTGTGATTCCCTTTACAGGCTCCACCACCAACTGGATTTACAGTGCAGTGAACGAGTCTGTTCTTCTCAGCTTCTCTGCTGCTGGTGGGGACTTACATGATGCGACGTGGTTGAGAGACAGAACAAAGCTGATTCAGCTAAAAGATAGGAATGTTAGGTACTACGTGAACAAGGACCAGTGCAGATGTAAAATATTCCTAAATGGGACTCTGCAAATAAAGCAAGTGGTGAAAGAGGACAGTGGAAATTACACGGTGACTGTTTATCAGCAGGATGGAAAACTGAAGGTGGAAGAAAATATAATGTTCATTGTTCAGGGTGAGTTTTTTTCTCTTCCTGTAAGACTTGGTATTCCCACTCTTTCCTACAACATTCTCACCTCATTGCCCCCCTTTCTGTTTTGGGGGGACTTTTGTGAGATATATGTTTTTCTTCCTGTCACTGATAGTAGTTGATGGTCTTTGCCCTTCTCTTGCTCCTATTGATGCTTTCTGGTGTCCTGCTTCTTTCTTGCTCCCCTTTCTGACAGAAATCTCTTGTAGGGGTGCAGCAACCTACACAAGGTTGCTCCTGTGACTGATGCCCTGGATTATTCTGGCACTTCTGATGCTATTTTATGGGCAGTGAGTTACAATTTTTGATGTCTAGCTCCAGCTGCAGCAAGGTGAGCACCTTGTGTTGCATCTGCCAGCCTCCCTCAGGAGCCCATGTGCCAAGTGCCTGTATTTAGGCAGTGTGATCCCACACCATTGTTGCTCTAACATGAAAAGTATCCAGCAGTTACCCTTTGTGAGAGAACCTCACAACAGGAATTCAATTTTCAGGGGAAGAAGACCTCTGCACCCTATCCCTGCACTGCATAACACAACAAATATGCAGGCTGTGCTGTTCAAAGCACACACCTGGGGACTTCAGCTGCAAGGGTTCAAACTATGAAAGCAGCCTCCATCATGCACACTTCTCCCAGCCTCCTGAGTTTGTGAGCACCAGGTGTCAGTATAGAAATGATGCCTTGATAAGACAGCAGTTTGAGATGGAATGGTTTTAGCAGGGTTTCTGTGCAGTGGGAGGCCTTGTGGCTAGTGACTGCTGAGCAGTGAGGGTGTCTCATTACTTTGGGAATGAATTACTGCCAACTGCCTACAGATGCAGGAAGCTGTCATCATCAGATGCTATTTACATGTGATTTAAGCCACTGAGCTGTCCCTGGGGTGTCCTGGGTTCAATTTCAGGTCCAGGTTCCAACCTAGCTATGTGCTGCTTCATTTCATCCTCTGTGCAGCATAGAGGCTGCCTTACCTCTGATACATGGTTTTGGAAGCAAGATTATTATTATTATTATTATTATTATTATTATTATTATTATTATTATTATTATTAAGTCATGTTGGGTGCTAGATTCATTTTTCAGCCAGATTATACTTTGTTACTAGGGTTGGGCAGACAGTTGTTCCAAAAAACCCCAACTGTTCTAGATTCTATAATCACATGAGTCCATCACTGGGACCTGGATTCTTCTCTGGTGTCATTAGCTGGTGTTACTCACCACTTACTGGGAGCTAATTCTGTGTTCTGCTTAATAGTGGAGGTATTCAAAAGGAGAAACCATCTCAGCCATGTCTTTCCCTTCTCTTGTTTTTCAGAGACTGTCCCTCAGCCAATCCTCAGTGCTGAATGCATTAATAAAGCTGTATCTGTCAAGTGTGAAGTGAAGCAGAAGACTAAAAATGAAACCTTTACAATAGAACTGACTCAAGATAATGGAAAAAAAACCCAAAATAATGGAACAAGTTTGGAATTGCGCCCACAGCGTTCTGGGACATTCAGATGTGTTGTTAAGAACCAAGTCAGTAAAAAAATGGTTGAAAAAGTAATTAAATGCTCAGGTAAAAAAAATCATTTTTGCCAGAATTTGCTAGGGCTGACCCACACTTGCACTGTGGGACTGGTCCAGGTGCCAGAAGCATTGATGGTTCCCAGTGTTGTAAGTCTAATGTGGTTGCAATTACTGGGAGCTGGGATGAGTGTCATGTTTTCTGCTTGGCATTTCCCAGCTTTGCAACCCCACCCTCCTCCTTATATTTTTGGGAAATATAAGCTGCTTGGATGCTCTAACTAGGCCTAGAAACCAGGAGGGAGGTTATGGAGAATTTCCCTGAGCTTTGGGGTTGTATAGCTTAAATGAGCATGGATCAAATGTACTTTGGATT
Organism: Ceyx cyanopectus; assembly: GCA_013401355.1. Classification (NCBI taxonomy): domain Eukaryota; kingdom Metazoa; phylum Chordata; class Aves; order Coraciiformes; family Alcedinidae; genus Ceyx; species Ceyx cyanopectus. The sequence continues at coordinate 125,953 of VYZU01068933.1, read as the reverse complement.
TTCCTACTTGCTTGAAGTGTCATATTTCCAAACCACATATGCAGCACAAGAACTGAAGGTACTGTGTTTTAAATGGGCAGAGTAATGCTTAAATCATAGGCAAAATAAGTCATCACTTCCCCCATTAGGTTTTTGAAATGAAGGACAGATCATACTGGTATGATACTGGATGTGGTGTTCAGTTCAAAGTTTGGATTTCTAGTACAGTACTGGGGGAAAAGTCCTTGAATTTGCTGGGCTGGTGAAGGATGCCCTGCTTCTAGCAAATCTTATCTGGCAAAAATAAGGAACACTCATACAAATTCTTGCTCACCAGCCAAACTAAACTTTCCTTTTGAATCTGTTGGATATTTAGTTGTGTTCTTTTCCTTTTTACTATTTTCTTAAATTGTGTATAACCAAAAATTGAAGAAGTACCAAAATACTATGAAACAAGACAGTTTCAGTATTTTCAGCTCAGTAGGAAGTACTTAAATTAATTTTTGTTAGATGCTGAGCACTGCATGTCTGGATGCTCTTTGTCCTTGCAAGGGCCTGTTGCTAGCAAGAACAGGACTTTTATGGTAATTTAGTCATGATGAGCTGGCACACATGACTGGTCTGGTTTCAGTTTTCTACAGAACTTGAATCCATTGTGGGGCAATCAAAATTCTCTATTTTGAGGACCAGCATCTTTCTTCTGTGTATAGAGAATTACACAGAATTATTGTTGAGGCTGGAACAGACCTCTGAGATCATCAAGTCCAGCCTAAGACCTGACACTATGACACCCAGCTAGACCATGGCACTAAGTGCCACATCCAATCTTTCCTTAAACACCACTAGGGATGGAGACTCCACCACCTCCCTGGGCAGCCCATTCCAGTGTCTAGTGACTCTTTCCATAAGGAAGGGCTTCCCAATATCCAACCTAAACCTCCCCTGGCTCAGCTTCAGGCCATGGCCTCTGGTTCTGTCACAGGTTGCCTGGGAGCAGAGTCCAGCCCCCAGCTGCCTACAACCTCCCTTCAGGTAGCTGTAGAGAGTGCTGAGCTCTCCCCTGAGTCTCCTCTACCTCAGGCTGAACAGCCCCAGCTCCCTCAGCCTCTCCTCAGCAGACTTTCCCTCCAGTCCCTTCCCCAGTCTTGTCTCTCTCCTCTGGACCCTCCAGCCCCTCAATATCCTTCTGGAAGTGCAGGGCCCAGAGCTGAACACAGTGCTCCAGGTGAGGCCTCCCCAGTGCCGGATACAGGGGGAGAATGACATCCCTAGTCCTGCTGGCAGATGGGAAAAAGGTTTGCTCTTTCTCTGGGGCTGCCTTCACAGTCAATGGAAGAAAATGCAGAATTCTAGGTAATGTTGTATCTTCTTTTTTTCCCCTCTAACATTGCCTTTCTCTTAACTAGGCCAGCTGGACCTTTACCTCATCTTATGCATAGCAGGAGGTGCAGTCTTCTTCATCATCTTCGTGATTTTGCTTGTTTATTGTATCAAGAAGAAGACAGCAGAAAGGCTTGAAGATTGTGGTATGTGTTTGATGGGTCTTTATGCTGTTATCCAGCCACTTAAAATCTTAGAGCTTCCCACCAACAGCACCCTCTGGGTGCCTTGGTATGAGCAATAACCTGGCTTTGGCATGTGGTAAATCTTGGCAGATCAGCTGGCATTGCAAGTCTCATTTTCTGATACATGCTCTGAACAAAAGACTTCTTGTTCTCAAGAATTTTTGTTTATTTGTGGGGGAAGAATTGTTCCTCTCAACCTCAGCCAAGGACACCAGTCATGAGCATTAATGGGTCTAAAATATACAATTAGTTATCCTGTCAGTAGATTTTTTTTTAAATTAAATTTATATGTGTAAAATTAGGAACCTTGAAATCATCAGTCCTATTTAGAAACATTGTAGATAGTGAGAAGGGGCAAAAAGGGCTCAGGGATCTCACAGAACTTGTCCTCTCTACAAAACAATGTCCTTGGAGGTGTGTCAACACTGGAATTCCAGCTGGTGGCTCTTCAAAAAGCTGAGGTTTTCAGAGTGGACAGAGATTTCACCTGTTGTCCAAAATTCATGCCTCTTTATGACTGTAAGAAATACTCTGCTTGAGTGTTCTCTGAGGATGTGCTCTCAGTCTGGTAGAGAAGTTGCCTGGAAATACAGCCTGCTTGTTTCTGCTAGTTTGGGTGGACAGAGGATGCTGAGCTACCACTTGACAAGAGTTATCTGGTCTAGCTGAAAAAGGAGACTAAATCAGCTGGGGAGGTTGTTTAAAGGCTTATTTCTGAGTCTTGCCCCACCACACTATGTAAGGCTTCCTGTGTGGTCTCAAATAACAGCTAGTGTGTGTGTATGTGTCAGTTCTTGAGTTATGCAATGGGAGTAAAAACTCCTTGGTACACCACAACAGTCTTTGTCAAGACAAAGGTGGCAATGCCTGCAGGAAACCTCAGCTGATACTTCAAAGGTCCCAGTAGTCAGGCTGAGAATAAAGGTGAGCCTGATCAGGCCCATGGCTGAGGGAAGTGCAACCTCACTGCACATGAGCATGGCTAACTCACCATGGCCCTCCTGCTTCCCCTGACATTCCAGCCATGAATGACAGGCAAGTGTTGTTCTCCATTCCCTGGAAGGGCTCACCACAGTGCAGCTATGAGATGTCACTTCAGAAGACTTGTCATAGCTCATGAGCACAATGCTGGTGTGAGCATAGCCATCTGAGTGTTACTTTACATTATGGCTCTTCTTGTTTGAGTGGGACACATTACTCAGCTGTGATAGTACACACACAGTTCAGCAAGAATTGAGAAGTCTGGAAAAATAAGAACTAATATAAGAGAGTGACTAACCTCTTAGAAACAGCTTGCTATGTGCTTAAAGGCCATTTCAGTGTCCCAAGGGGTAAAATCCCTTAATCTGTAATTTAAAATGACCAATATTTCAGAAATGATGAGTCAGTGATCAAAAGTCAGCAGCATGAATTTACTTCTACATGTAGGGAAATTAATGCTGGCAAAATGAACCTCTGGCTTCTAGGTGCCTGGAAATCCCAGCACACCTAGTGCCAAGGCAGAGTGTTTTGATGTTGCTTTCTGGGGTTACATCTCACTTTTTCTTCAGTAGCCTGTTTCCAAAAGAGGACAGAGCAGCTCAGGCTGGGAATGTTCACTGGTGACCACTGAGGTCTCCTTGGCAAAGTTGGTTCCCCCAACACAGAGAGGGCAGAGCTGCCCAAAGGCCCCTAGATTGCAGCCAGACAGGTTTCAGGTTTGCCCAGGGCCTGCAGGCAGAGGTGATTTTGGTCATTCCACTGGAGTAACAGGAATACCTGAGAATGACAGCCTCTTCTCCCTGGTGACATGTGACAGGACCAGATGGAATGACTGCAAGATGCACCAGGGTTTAGGCTGGATATTAGGAAACATTTCTTCACTGAAAGGGTTATCAAACACTGGAATTCACACAGATTCACATATATTCACACAGATATTAGGGGTTGGAAGGGACCTAGAAGATCATCTAGTCCAACCCCCCTGCCTGAGCAGGATCATCTAGACCAAGTCACCCAGGAACAGATCCAGGCGGGTCTTAAGTGTCTCCAGAGATGGAGACTCCACAACCCCCCTGGGCAGCCTGTTCCAGGCTCTGGCACCCTCACTGAGAAAAAGTTCTTCCTTGTGTTGACCCTAAACCTCTTGTGCTCCAACTTGCACCCATTGCCTCTCGTCCTGTCATTGGATGACATTGAGAAAAGTCTGGCTCCATCCTCTCTACACTCACCCTTAACATATTTATAGACATGATGTTCTGCCCGGGGTGGTGGTGGAGTTGCCATGCCCGGAGGCATTTAAATGTTGTGTGGACCTGGTGCTCCTCAGGGACATGGTTTAGTGGAGATCTTACAGTGTTGGGTCAAAGGTTGGACTAGATGATCTTGAAGGTCTCTTCCAACCAAAGACATCTTGTGATTCTGCAATAAGTAAGCCCAATATCTTCCAGTTAAGCCCAGCATCTGTCTTTTTCTTGCTTAGGCCAAGCACTTTTCCCCGGATGTTCAATTTATGCTTAGACTTCAGTACGTCCCTGATTGCTGGGTCTTTCTGTCGTTCCAGATGAGGAGCAAACCACGCAGCCTCGGCGGGTGGACACTGAGATGGTGGTGAGAGAGCTCCCTCAGCCCCTCTGCAATCCCACCCCAAAGCAGCTGCGTGTGCAGCAGCGACCGCTGCCTCGGCCCCAGGTGCCTCAGCAACCGCCGCCCCCACGGCCCAGGCCCCGCGCTCAGCCACGGACTGCACACCACCCCAGAGAAAGACCCTGAACAGCTGCCCTGTCGGGAGAGATGGTGGTCTCTCTGCTCCACCACCCACTTGGAAAAGAAAGTTTCCAGTAGTCAGGAACACCTCCCACCCAGCCTTGCGTAACACTCTGCTATGAAACAGCAGCTTTCGGTGCAGAACATTAGAGGGAGCACCAAATGGAGATGAAGAGGTCCAGTGGAGGAGATTCAAGGTGATGGGCATTCATCCCTGTGACCATTTTTCTTCAAGTGTCTCCTTGTTAGGGTATGGAGAACTGAGCCTTGAAACCTGTGTCCTTCTGTGATTCACTTGTTTGTACCACACCTTGTCGTCTTCCTGCTTTTTGGGTGGATTCTATCAAGAAGCCAAAGCTCTTGTGAGACAATATGGGTCCAAGGATCTTGCTGAGTTTTGTCATGTATCTTTCTCCTGCCACATGTTAATTAGGACAGCCCTTTGGCTTCAGCATCCTCCTGGATCAAAAAATTAGATTTATGCAACAAAACACTTGTTTGAAGTTGAAAGAATTGGTGTCATTTAGCGCAGAGAGGGAAATACTAAAAGATGTGGAAGCCTTGAAGCATCAGTGTGGGAAAAGTGCAAGTAGGAAAGGAGTAAACTTTTCAGTTTCTCTGAAGTGTTTGTAAGTTGCAGCAGGGATTGGTTAGGTATGGATTTTTTTATTTTTTTATTTTTTTCTCAAGTGAAGCACTGAAATTCAGTTCTGGGAGAGGATCTCTAGCATTGGGAGTTTCAAAGAGCAGATGAGGCATCCCTCTGTGAGGCATCCTCATCCTTCTGAGGGCCAAGGGAATGTGCTACAGCCTCTCCAAGTACTGCTTCAGTTCATTTTTTTTGGTGACTCCTTGATGTTTAATAAAATAAAACTTCATTCTCAGCATAGGTCTTTTTGGCTATCCAGACTATTTTTTTTTATTTTTTTTTTTGGTCGTAGAAGAGGCTTGGAATCCATTGGCTCATGAAACAGGTGTTATGAATGTTTCCTAGTGGCTTTGTCTGAATTGTCATGGCTTTTCATTGTAGGGCCTCCTCCTGATAGTTAGGGACCACATCCTTTTATTTTAGAAAGGACAGAGCTTTTTAGAGCAATGTCTGAATTGGTGCCCTGGCCCATCTGGTGTAAGAAGCAGCACAGGTGGAGGAAACTGTTGTGAGAGCCATGAAATGTGAGACATCCAGCTAGTATGTTGTTGAATTAGGCAGAAGGATGTGTAATGCCTCTTTCAGGCTTGGCTATCCTGCACTTCAGGAGAGATAAACCAGCCATCCCTTGTTTGTCCTCAGAAATGTGACTTTTTATCATCTGGTACAAGGGCAGTAACTCGGGGTGAAGGTCTCCACCTCCCTCAGTGTTCAGTTGCTTTGCTTATATTCTGATGGTGGGCACAGCCCTGGGAGTGTCATTTGCTCTTAGCTTTCTGCAGCATTTTTTTAGGGCTTCTGTTATTTAAAGATGAATTTGGTGAACCATTTGATGGTTAATTTTGTAACACATGCTATATCCCTGTAGTGAATGAATAAAGACAAGAGTGGGTGAGAGGATATTAGTTCATACCTGTGCTAGTGCTTCAGCATCTGGATCTCTCTTTGGTACAAAGGAGGCAAGAAAAAGATTTTGGTCTGTGAGCCATGGAAACATGGATGCAGGAGGTTTCACACTGATCTCTGTGAGGTACCAGCTGCCACCTGAGTGCTGGCAGATGGAGGGCTCAGGTTGATGTGGGTGAGCAATCCTTGGATTCCCTTTTTGCAGAGTGGAGCTGCCAGTGGGCACCTTAAGTCCAGGGCAGTCCAGAGGCCACGACAGTGGGCATGAGTGAAGAGTGGAGGTGTGTGTAAATAAGTGAATTTAGCCCTCTTGGGTGGATTTGCACCACAACACAGACTTCTGTCAGGCAGACAAGAAAATACTCTGAGCACAGAGTAGCCCCATACAATGGGAGTCTCATTGGGGCAATACTTATTTTTACTGATGCCTTTTTTTATAGTCACCATGGTTTCTGTGATGTCTCATGTTTGTTCCTGATGCACTGCAACAGACAATGCTTGCATGGTCCAGAGTTTTGCTTGGTGGCTACTTGAGAATTCAGCAATTTTTTTCTGAATGTGTCATGGAGCTTTCAAATGTTGGGGGTTTGTGGTGTACAGGGTGTTTCAGTTCTGGAAAATAAGCTGACAGCGAGACACAAGAGATAACAGGATGTGCTCAGCTGTGGTGATGCTTGTTGCAACCTTTCTTGGTTCTTTTGTAGACACAGCTACCAAGTAAGTCACACAGGATGAAGAGTTTTCCCCCCTTCTTAAGGAGGAGGAGACAAGAGGGTTGAGAGGCTGAGCCATGCACTGCAAGGATGCTTGTCCTCCCATATTGGATATGCAGCTTATGCTGCCCAGTTGTCAGCAGGGTCAGGTTTGTTTTTGGTCATGTGCTGCAGAGACAGTGCTCAGGGAACTGGAGGAAAGTGCAGCAGAGGGCTCCAGTTGTGCAGTGGTCCTGCAGAGCTCACCAGTTGTGCGGGATGAGTAGGATTCCAAAAAAGCAATGCTTAGTTGTATAGAAAATACAAATATTCTACCCCAGTCTTAATCTGTGAGACATCAGCAACACTTGCTGCCCAAACTTGGTCTTCTTAGTAGAGCAGACAAGATTTGCTTGTGTCTCAGCTGGGTATTAGCCAGGCCAGAGGGAGGCTCTCTTGCTTCTGGCATGGGCAGTGCTGGAAACAGCTAGATAATTCTATTTCTGTTATAACACTGAGCCTGTAAAAGGTCAAGTAAGAAACCATGGCTGGTTCAAATGTCTTTCGTGGGATGCTTGCCAAAATGATGCTGTAGGGAAAAAAATGCCAATTTCATCCTTATTCTGCAACAAGCCTTCAGGCTCTGATGTGGAGATAAACCCCAGCTGGGACTGTGTTGTCATCAGCTCCCTTCTCCATCCTGAGAGACCAGGGCCTCATCTCCTCAGCCATGCCTAATGCTGGGTTTGTCTTTCAAACTGTAGATCTCCATGGGTGTGGTATAAGCAACAGTCAGGGGTGGAGCTCAGCTAGGAGGGCAAGGTGCTCCACCAAGGCTCCTTGCAGGTGCAGTGAGCAGGCTGACATGATTGTCAGCTTTTGATCCTAAAAATGGCCCAGAGGTCCTCAGACTTTTGGATAAGATTGGTTTCTAGTAGCTATCAAGCTTGGGAAATAACTCTGCTGGGCAATCCCAGCTCATGTTGTGGGAAGAAAGATGAGAGTTAATTGAAGGAGAGCAGAATAAGAGGCTCTGTGCTGATAAAGTGGCCTCCTGGCCTCCTCTCCCACCCTCATCCCAGAGAAGGGATGCCAAATCCAGTCTTCTCTTCACCCTCTCCCCTAACAAAACTCCCTCCCTGCAGGTGGGAGTTTACAAAAGCACCTCTTCCCATCCATGCAGCCTGGCTGCTGCCTTGACACACAGATCAGCAGAAGCTGTGGGAGCACTTCCCTGTCTCAGGGGTGCAGCTTTGCCCTTTAACCTTGCAGAGGGTTTCCAGAGCAGCTGCTTGAGGAGCATCTGATGCAAAATTTCCCACTCTTTGTGAGCTCTCCTGGCAGAGCAAAGGCAAACAACCCCAGGCTGATGAGGATGCAAACCTACATCACCCTCACCAGAATCTCTCTTTGGTGAGGAGGAGCTGCTCTCTCCCCACGAACACCAGGGACCTGTGTGAAGGATCCTTCCCCAGGCCCATGGCAGAGCAGCACAACATGGCTGCTGCTCCCCTTGACCTTCTGCTGGAGCTGAGGATATGCAAAAGGGGAGCTGTGGGGACAGAGGAGCAGGTGTGTGAGGAGCAACCTCACATCTGAATCACTATGGGCATCTGCCAGCTACTGCCCAGGGCTTTCAGATGGAGAATAAGCCAGGCTCCATAATTGCACACAGCATAACAGGGTGGGTGGAGAGTGGCAGGCAGGCACAGAAATGGCTGCTTGTTGAGATGAGATGCAAGCAGGAAGCAAGATTTGAGTCATTTAACTCTCACACAGTCCTGGGATGGGGCTTCTCTTTCTGTGCAGAGCTCTCAAATGAACTGTGATTTACTTTCTGGACAGAAAAGTTGGAATGTGTTGCATTCCTTGCTGGGCCTCCTGCCTTCTTTTTTAATTCCAGGACCAGCTGCTTTGTTCTTACCTCCTGTGACACTTCCCCAGGCAGAAATTGCTTCAGCATCACTTTCTATTCTAGCTTTTTTCTCCTATAAAATACCCACTTTTGGCAGTTCATTTTTCCTCTTGGAAAGACATCTCAGCATTCCACCTATGAACATGTCAGCCTAAGGGCAGCATGCCCACCAAGAGGGAGGTGAGGGGACTTCTAAGGCACCCCCATGACTTCAGAGCATGGTACCTCTTCATCATGCCTACCCTGGGAAGTCTTGCTCCAGGTCACTCTGCTGTTCTCTTTGGCTGGTGATATTGGGAATGATCCCTGGCTCTGAAAGGAATAAAGAGGGTTACACCTTTTTGCTGCCTCCTAATGTGCAAGATGCATAGGTGACACTGACTTTCCCTTCTCTGACTCTCCAGGTGCATTGGAATGGGCTGCCCAGGGAGGTGGTTGAGTCCCCATCCCTGGAAATGTTTAACAACCATGTGGATGTGGTCCTGGGGGACATGGTTTAGGGACCCTTGCAGTGTAGGGTGAATGGTTGGACTTGATGATCTTAACGATCTCTTCCAGCCAAATGATTCTTTGGTGAGCCTCAGATCCCATGGTGCTGGCAGACCCTTCTCTCCCTCCCTTGGCATGTGCAAAGCTGTTATAAGTCACTGGTTTGATTGAAGTGCCACAAAGGGAAGGAGAGGACAAAGCCTGGGGCAGACAAACGACTAAGGTGACATCCAATTCTGCCCCCCTGGCTGTCAACAGCACCACCCTCAATATGCTGCTAGTGCCTCGTGTGCCTTTGTTTTGGGTTGTATTTTTAGCCAGTTTCTGCCTTGGGTACCTCTGAAATGTAGTTTTTGAGATAACAGGAAGAGATAACCCCGCAACAGGGGGGCTCTCTGCATAGCAGTGCTCACTGCTTGCATTTCCCATGCACTTTCTCTGCCTGCATAACAACAGCAGGCAAGCATTTCGGGTTGCTGCCTGGCCTCCCACACAAATACCTGCTTTCATTTCCAGCCCTTCTGGGTGCTGTGGGGCAGGTGAGTGAATGAGTGTAAAGGAAGGAGGGTGAGAGTGAAGATGTGGGTGGCACAGGCACCCCCTCTTTCTCTGAAGAAGACAAGATGAAGTTTCCTGTGAAGAAGGGGATGAAATAAGGGGATGCTTGTTTGCCAACAAGTATCCTACATAAGGCTGCCCTGGTATCCAGCTTTTCTTCCACAAAAATTGGATGCCCCTCACTTGCTTCCACAATGGGCTCTTCCCAAAGCCTGCTACAGTCCCTTTTCCATTTGTGTGGGTTCCCTAGAGTCCCCTGTGTTTTCTGGTGAGTTCAGCAGTGTCCTGCTGGGCAGAAGCTCACTAAGCTTCATGCCCTGGACAGGAGCTCTGTGCTGGTGCCTTGCCCTGCTCTGCTCTTACTCCTGACCTCTCACCTCACACTGATGGTGTGCCCTGTCCCTCAGTGGCTCTCCCTGCCCTGAGCACTTGGCAGGTGGGAAAGAAAAGGTGGTTTGTAGGTTTGGGACTCTACTGTGATGCTCTTGTTCATATTCGTGCTGGGGACAGGGTCCTGATTTCTCTACTTGTCTGAGAAGGGAGTATTTGTATATATCAGGTTGTGCTAGCACCACTGTTTCATTCCATTTGCACTTTTTGAAGGGTTTATATCTGCTAAAGGCACCACGTGAGGGAGCTGTGTCTCTGAGAATGGCTGCACCACACCAGGCTGTATGAACAGCTGTACAACCAACAGGCTGACCACCACAAGGGTGTCTCTGCAAGGCCTGTGTGCTGAAGGCAGTCTGGTCACTGCAGCAGTCATATCTTCCACTTTGGTTGGCTTCTGTGTGATTTCAGTAGCCAGGATCACTGTGAGTGGATGGCAGAATGAGGATGTGGTTCCTATTTCAGGGGAAAGGCCTGTGTCTCAAACCCCAAATTCAACCAGAAAAACCTCTAATGCCCTTTTGCTGAGCTTACAGTTTCTATTAACTCTCTTTTTCTTTTTAGCCATTTAAAAAAAGACAAGCTCAGCCAGAAGCTAGCCACTGCAAAAGAGGAACTGAGTGACATGATTTTTGTTTAAAAAGCACTGACAGGAAGGAAACCTGTCTGCACAGCAAGTCTCTTACAGGAGCTGTTAGGCCCTATAGTGGACATGGAATACTGAGTGTTGGAGGAGTTGCTGGGAAACCAAAGTCTTCCAAAAGAGGGTCTGTTTAATAAGGAAAAAAGGGTAGAAATAAATGGTGTCCCCACCCTCCTTTATCAGATGTTTAGGAAAACCTAGGTCAGCTTTAGGAAAACCATCAAATTGCAGCTCTGAGGAGCCACAGATGGTGCCAGGGTTAGAGGGGATGTTGATAAGTGAGGAGAGGCATTTTGAGATGACTACTGTGGAAGAAGTAGCTGTGAATCTCCTTTCTCTGAAAGCATCTGTGCTAGAGAAGAACATCTGTGACAGAGCACCTGAGGCAAATGCAGGCATGATGTCTTATCTAGAGATGAAAAATTACACCACTACTGGCGGGCACCAAAGCAGTTGTCTCAACTGACTCAACATATGGATGCACATGTTAAGCACTGAGAACTGTTGGTCCTTTCCCTCTGCTGAAGTTTTGAAGGACATATGCTTCTGAAGCCCTAATAAGAAATAGTACAGAATGGTTTATGGGTATAGGTTGGTAAGAAGGGAAGCAAAAGCTCCTCTTTTCCAAGGTGTAAAAAGAAGATGCTTCATCCTCTTGAAAAACAAACAAAAAGAAACCTGCTGTGTGAAGGTGGGATGAAAGAAATTATCTGTGGGACAGCCAAGGCTTAGTCCAACACTGCAGACTGCACTGCAGGCACTGACCCTCTCTGGGCTGAGCCTGAGGACAGGTAGCTGAGCCTGACACACTTGGCTCATCTCTCACCTGCCTGACACCATCTTAGGGTCACCCTTTAGTCAGGTAACAACCCAGAGTGGGCCAGGACAGATGCCCTACTATAAATGCACCACTAAGGATATTCTTTGGGGAGATTTGTGTGCATGAGGGATGTGAATTTTATGCTATGCCTGTTTTACACCAAGATCTGCTCTTTCCAGCAGTCCTGGGCTAAAATCTCTACCTTGGTTGGTGGACAGCATGGCTGGAGGAGGGGACACAAAGCCAGAGTCATGGTCAAGGGGCAGAGGCACACACCTCTAAGCAGGCAAGGCAGTTCACAGCACAGAATTTCCTATCATCTCCTGTACAAATCCCTGTCCTGCAGGATTTGGCCCAAGTGCTTTGTTCAGCTGCACTATCAGCAGTCTCCAGGGACCAGAAGTGGAGGAGGCAGCAGGTGCCCTGCCTGCAGCAACCAGCTTGGTGCTGGTGTGAGCACAGGCTGCACAACAGCATGTTGGTGCTGTCATCTAGTGGGATAATACGAGCACAGCCCAGCCATGGCTCTGTGCCCTCCCCCCATGCCTTTTACTCTTCCTTTACACTAATTTATATCACCACTAATAGACCTAGGAGTATTTTGGCTTATATGAGGCTTTTCCCCAGAATAGGCAGTGGAAAACTGTTACTGCTACAGGCTTCATACACAGTTTTTCTCAGGCTTGTGTGTCACAGCCCAGGCTTAAAGGGAGCTCATCCAAGCTCCTGAACACAGATGGCCCTCAATGTACCTCCCTCCAGTAGAGTGTTATTTCATGCACATAAGAAATCAACCCAGTGCTGATCTCCTACCAGACAATAATGGTTATGAGATCTTGTTTTTCACCCAAGGAGATCTGAATGGTCAAGACTAAAGACTTTCAAACACATGATTTCTGTTATTTGAATTCAAAACACAGCACCAGTCACTATTTTCTGGTTGTGATCTCTGTTGCAATTGAGATCCAGTTTTGGTTCCTCTTCCAGCTGCTCAGACATGTTCTGTCACTTAAATGACACATGGCAAACCTCCCCATCAGCTGCCTTGAATTCTCCCAGAGGGTACATTGGGATGTCTTCCCGAAGACAAAAGCAATGTCAGACACTCATTAATTGGGGTGTGATCAAGGCTGAGGGGCAATGGAAGGGCAGAGGTGGGAGTAGGGCCTTACAGCTCATCTTACATCTTTTGGGGCCTCTAATAGCTCTGTCCCCTAAGTTCTTCCTCATTCCCACAGGGCAGAGGCAGAGCTGGAAAACCCAGTGCTGCTAATTCTGTCAGAGGAACTGGGGTGCAAATCACAGCTTGGGCAGGGGGCAACAGGGAACTGAAAGCAGTCTCCCAAATGAGAAGCATTGTTGTGTTTTTATTTTTAAAGATACAGGGATTTCTTAATCACATTTTAAATAGAAACATAGAGCAGATGAGGTTGGGCAACAAAGATGATCAAGGGGTTGAAACACCTCTCCTATGGGGACAGGCTGAAGGAGCTGGGGTTGTTCAGCCTGGAGAAGAGAAGGCTCTGGGGAGACCTTAGAGCACCTGCCAGTGCCTGAAGGGGCTGCAGGAAGGCTGCAGAGGGGCTGTTTCCAAGGGCCTGGAGTGAAAGGATGAGGGGTAATGGGTTTAAATGAGAGAAGAGGAGATTTGGACTGGATCTCAGGAAAAAGTTCTTGCCCTTGAGGGTGGTGGCTCAGTGGCACAGGCTCCCCAGGGAGGTGGTTGAGGCCCCATCCCTGGAGCTATTGCAGGGGAGGTTGGCCAAGGCTCTGAGCAGCCTGGGCTAGTTGAGGGTGTCCCTGCTCCCTGCAGGGGGGCTGCACTAGATGCCCTTTGGAGGCCCCTTCCAGCCCTGAACATTCTATGATTTGCTCATACAACACTAATTTTGGTGAGAACTGCCAAAAAGTGACTGCTCGACCAAAGAGGGCATCTTGGACAGAGGCAGAAACATCATGTGGGGGCCGTGAGTAGCCCTTCCTGCCTCAGGCCCCGTTTCAGTCCCCTCTGTGGCCCCAGGGAGGCGTGCGATGGCCGGGCTCCCCGGGTCGTGCTGCCTCCCTGCCCGGCCTCCCCGGGAGGAGGGGTGCCGTGGCCCCGGCCCCATCCAGAAGCCAACCCAGCGCGGCCAGGAGAGGGCACCTGAGATCAACTGTTTTGTGCTCGGCTGTGTCCATTCTTCTGCTTTAACCTCTCCTTTCCTTCCCCCGCTTCCTCCCGCCTTTTTATTTTTTCTTTCTTTCTTCTTTTTTTTTTTTTTTTTACCCCCCCTTTCCTTCCCCCCCTTCCCCCCCCCTTTTTTTTTTTTTTTTTAACCTTCTCCTTCTTCCTTTGCACAAACCCTAAGAGGCGTTTTCATCTTCCTGGGAATTTGCTGCTTCGTGGCATGAAAGGGACCACGAAGCTGTGCTCGGTATGTGGGCAGCAGCGGGCTGCACCTCTCCTGCCTCCAGCCAGCCACTGTTCCCCTCCCCTCTTGTCCCAGATTCTCTCCCCTGCTCCCCACACATGCCCGTGCCCACACCCAGCAGTCATCTACAAAACACAGGGCTGCATGTAAGTATATTGTAACCACACAGCATTTCAGCTGATCTGCTTTGTTTGTTGGTTGTTTTGGTTTTATGTTCTGAAAAACTGCCTGAAACACTCAGATTTCAGTAAACCAGCACCTGTGTTCAAACCACAGCATGACCTGGAGGAAGGAAAAGCCCACCAGTGAGCAAGAATGTCAAGCTGCAAGCAGTGCCTGGCTTGGCTCCCTTTTTGAGATGCCACTACACGCTGTCCCTCTTTGTGCTAATACTGGTTGAACGTTGCTCCTTGAAAAGCCTGATTTTTTCAAAGGCTGGAAACATTGAGCCAAAGATCTGGCATATCAGACTTCAAACCAAAGGTGTCAGGCCTGAGAAATGTACAGAGCTCAGTTGTGCCGAGAGGTGACTGAGACACTGCTATCAGCCAGAATTTAAAGCTCCTGGGGTTGTTCAGAGTGAATTTTGATGAATGCAGTCACAGTGAAGCATCCCTGACATGCTTCCCTTTTGGGACTGTGGGCATCCCATGGTTTTTCCTTCTCTCACGTGTGCAGAGATGCACTCTTTTCTCCCCAAGTCCACAAACATGTGCTGTTTCCTCCTCACTTCTCAAGGGTGCTTGCAGATTCAAGCATGAAATCTCTACCAACAAATGCTTTTTACATGCTCTGCTGCATGGCTTTCCTGTACACACACCCTAATTGCATCTCTGCAACTCCCTTCCTCAGGTGAGCACCCCACTCTCTTAGTCAACACATGCACACAGTGAATTTCATGCTCTATAGCTGTGTCCAGATAACCCACATATAACCTACACTTAGCTGTACCTCTCCAGTTTTTTAGGCACAGAGACACTGCTGCTCAGTAATAAGTTCACACCACAAGCTGTGTACATACAGGCACCTTTCCCACATAGTTCATAGAACTTATATGTATAAATATACTGATTTTCTTTGCACAGAGACACATGCACACTCTTCCTTTCTCTGGAACAGACAAGCCTTTGCTGCTAGGCTGTCTCTGATCCTCTGGTCTTTTGTTTCCCCCTTGTTTCTGACTCCATTTTCCTTAATGCCTGTCTCTCCTGCTTGTTTAGGCTGTCAGGTAAGTTGCAAGGTGCTGCAGACCAGGTGCTTGAAATCATAGTTGTCCAAGGACTTTTCCTGGGGTGACATGTGACTTGTTAAAATGGGTTCTGTGTGTATGTTCTCACAGTAAACCTTCCCCAACCCCATTTTAAGGGTACCAAATGCAGCCTCCCAGTGCTCTGTGATGCAAGGGTGATGGACTGGGCTCCTCCTTGGGGAGGTGCATTGTCTCTTATAGAGCTATTGCAATAGCAGAAGCCCTCAGAACTGGGCTTGCAAACAGCCTGCTCTTGCCAGAACAGGCTGGGTGGCCATATCCAGCCTGCCCTAGATGCTGTGCTGCCCTCCCTGTTCCTTCAACCAGTGGGAAGAGCTGAGGGAGCAGCAGAAAACTGGGGTGCAACCTGCAGCAGGGGTGATTGATGTGGGTTCCTGGGTAGCCAGGAGGGGTTTTAGGGTGGCTTGCTGACATCAGCAAAGGCTTGCAGCTTTTGGGAGAGCACGACTCTCAGTAGGGGGTGTTTATTGCTAGAGTAGGGGCAGGCAGGCTGTGCTGCACTGCAGCATCAGGGAAGGTGAGTTGGTTGAGGGTCTCCCCTCACCCCTATGCTGAGCACTCAGCACTGCTCTCTGGCCGTTCCTGGGGAGGTTTCACAGAATCACAGAATCACAGAAATTAGGGGCTGGAAGGGACCTAGAAGATCATCTAGTCCAACCCCCCTGCCCGAGCAGGATCACTTAGACCAAGTCTCTCAGGAACAGATCCAGGCGGGTCTTAATTGTCTCCAGAGATGGAGACTCCACAACCCCCCTGGGCAGCCTGTTCCAGAGCTCTGGCACCCTCACTGAGAAAAAGTTCTTCCTTGTGTTAAGCCTAAACCTCTTGTGCTCCAACTTGCACCCATTGCCCCTCGTCCTGTCATTGGACGACATTGAGAACCTTGCACCTTGCTGCTGCCTGGTCTTCCCAGGGTTCTCAAGATGTAGCCTCGCTGGGATTTTTTGCAAGTGGTGGGCTGACAGCCTCTGCTGTAGGGCAGGGCAGGGCCTGTGCCCCGGGGGAAAGATCTCAGCTGCTTTCCCAGCTGTGTTCTGCATTTAAAGCAAGACAACAACAGCTTCCTGCTGCTCACTGTGAGATATCTTGGGCTGAGAGGAGGTGCAGGGATGTTACTGAGAGGTATGTGTTGGCTCTGGGGGAATCAGCTGGTACAAAAATGTGTTTTTGCTTTGTGCACCTGAATTTTGGCAGCGTCCTGTCCTGGTGCTAAGGTGATGTGCAGCAAAATGAGCTGTGCCATGTGCCTATCCCTTTTCTCTGTGTTGACCCCAAATGTATCTGTGTGTTATAGGAGGGTCTGTTGAAGCAGAATGAATGGATGCCAACTCAGCTGAAAGGGAGGTGGTGTGGGAGGGAGCCCTGTTTTTGAGGCTGCTTCTTTGACTCCCCTAGGGAAGGCACAGCCATGCTCTGCAGTGCCCCAAAGTGTGGAAGCATCTTGATCTAAACAGCCTTGAGAGCAACAATGGTGGCAGACCCTTGGATGAAATACATTCAAAGACATCTCACTGAGAAGCTGTTCTTCACTGGCTTGTTCTGTACCCCCTTGGTGCTTGTCCTGGTTTCAGGGGGACAGAATCCCAGGCTAGCCACAGCCTGCAGGCTATCAGCAATTTGGAGTCAGCCAGGGCAGCTGCCCCAAGCTGGCTCACAGCAGTATCTCATCCCATAAATGTCATTCTCAGTATAAAAGAGAAGGTTTGCTGGGAATAAGGTGGTCTTCTGATTAATGCCTTTCTGTTCGTTGTGATTGCTGGGCTGAGTGTAAATTTGCATACTTTATGCTGGTGTTTGTATTAGTTTGTCTGTTTCATTAAATTTGTTTTCATTTCAGCCTGTGAATCTCCTCATCCTGACCCTCTTCTTGATGGGGACATGCTTTTCTGGACTGCTCATGTGCTTTTCACTTTTTTCCTTTTTTTTTTTTTACCACTTATGAGGCAAGAAGCAATGTCCAGCTGTCCTGCATGGTCATCTCAAGACAGTCTACCTCCTCAGAACAGTGTCACCAGTGTTGCTTCCACTCACTTCCCTCTCTTCATCACTTCATCACAACCTTGTGGTGAGTCACAATGGTTATTTTTATGCCTAAAAGCACCAGGTTTGGTGTAAGTTGTTTTATTTTTCAGTGAGCTCTTTCATCTGCTCAGTGAGTGGATGGCAGCTGGTGCTGCCATGGTGGTGAGCACCTCCAGCTCATTTTGCTCCACTGCTCCATTTGCCTCTTGCACAGGGTTTCCCTGCCAAACCAAAGACAGGAGCCAAATGTATCTTGTGTACGTTAGAGTAATGGCTCCAGCTCCCCACCCCCAACAGTTCTCTGACCTGGAGACCTCTGGGCATAAACAAAGTGCAGTGTTAGTGGAAAATTGGTGCAGCCCCAGAAGGTTCTTAAGGAAACATGTGAGCCCGGATGGAGGCAGCTGCTCTGCGTGGGAAGAGGAGAGGTTAGCCAGCCCAGATGATGCAGGGGGGAAAGGCAAGCCAGAGCTGAAGCACATTATTTTTTCTTGTGGCTGAGGAGATGAGTGGCTTGGGCTGGATGGGGGTGAATGGTGCTCAGCCACAGTTTGAGGAGTGAACTCTAAGGCAAGCAGAAAGAGTGATAGATATCTACTCTTGGAAAAAGGATGCTGGAAACCCCACAGCCCCAGGATCCTGATAGTGCAGTATATTTCTATTTGTAACCATTTTCAGGCTTTTTGCACAAGCTTATTCTTGCCTGAAGTTTTATCTTCACAGTGAAAGGCACAAACACAGTAAGTAGGTAGTTTCATGTATTGTCTGATGCACAGCTCTTCCCTTTGCTTCTGGACTGACATGGTGTGATAGATAAGCATCCAGACTACCCAGGAAAGATAAAAATCTCTTCTGTACAACCTCTTGCATCCTGAGGAGGTTATTTAGGTTGCAAAGATTGTTCTAACCATAATCTGTGTACTGGGGTTTGGGCTGGATGGATACTGTGTTAAACAGGGTGATTTGTTAGTGCTAATGGGGATGCTGCAGCTTTTTAGCCTTCTGATGAAGTCTGGCTGGTCTCTGCACGTGGGTGTTGGGGGTACTCTGGATTCAAACACTCAAAGCCCTCCCTTGAAGACAGAGCTTTAAGACTCAAAGCAGAAGGTGAGGCAGCATCTTTTTGTTAGGTGAGTTAAAATGGTCTGGTCTTCCTACAGAAGTTTCTGGGTGACCAGCCATGTTAACACAGCTGCAGCTCTGTCTCCACAGGGATGTTGTTGTTTCAAGCTAAAACCAAGAACAATTCCCTCAAAGATGCACTGAGGATAAAAGTGATTATGCTGGAAAAAGAAGCTTTGTTGCTTGAGTGGTGCTTTGGCTCAGCCCTCTTCCCTCAACCAGAGAACTGTAGGATTAAAGCTTAATTTAGGCTGGAAGGAACACCACCTCCCACCCCCACAAACTAAAGCCACAGTGAACCCCCAAATGAAGCAGGTAGACTGTGAGGTGTTGTCATGCTGCTGAGTAGAGAAGATAATCTTGGCTTATTGAGATTTAGTGGGACTTTTGCTGTGATGTAAGGGAGGCTGGAGGTTTTGCTCAGCTGTGAATCACATTCACACTCATGGGTGCCCATGTCACCCTCTAGAAGGGTAGTGGTGCTGGTCCAACCATGGTCCCATGCTTCATCATAGATAACACTTTGGTCATTGCCTGGTGTGTCTGGCTGGGACTGTGCTCTGTGCCCATCATACTACAAGTAAAACTCTCCTTGTTTTGAAAGGAAACTTGCCTCTGAAAAGACTTTTCTGAGCTAGAAGCAGTCGTGCCCTGGTGTACCCTTGGTAGAAGGCAGATCTTGTTGCACAGAAAGTTAACACATCCAGCATTTCTCCTGGGGGCCCAAGCCCTTCTTCAGACCTCCCAGGTTTGCATGAGTTTGCAACTGTGCTTCCTGCTACTGGTTGGTCTGGATGCACAAAGGGAACAAATGTTGGCTGTTATTTAGCACTTCAGTCAGGTCATGCTGCAGTCAGGAAGTGCAGTGCTTCATAATGGAGAACATATGGGATCTCGTGCAAACACCCTCACTTGCTCTGCCCTCTTTCCCTGTCTGTAACATGGAAATACCAATTCAGTAACTGGAAGAAGAGTTGTGGGGCTTGCTTATCAAATTAAGATCTGCAAAATGCTCACAGACCTTCATCCAGAAGGGATGGCAGGACAGTGTTGTGTTTTGAATTGAAGGAGCATTGCCAGTCTGTCTACTACCTTTGCACCCCCCTGTAAGGAGATGCTAGGTGGAGATGCTGTTTGAATGGTAGGTTGTGGTGTGTGGGGTGTCCAGTTATCCCAGATCACACTGGGACCTCTGGAAGGCCTCCTGTCCCAGCAGGGGGGTGACCTGAGTGTGTCCCTCTGTGCCATGGCCACTCCATAGCCCTTACAGCAACAGTACCTGAGGTGAGGTCAGTGCTGCTTGGGGGGCATGTTGGATGGTTTCTCTGGCCCTGTCATTCCCATAGACACAGGGCTCTGTTTCTCAGTGCCTGTGTGGAAAACTGCTACCCTCCCATGCAGCTGTACATGCACACATATGCTCTCTATCACATGCTGACTCCAAGAGCACTAGTATTGAAAAAAGCTCCCAAAGATAAGAATATTTCCCCAGATAGTAACATAAAGTAAAAGTCAATAGACTATTTATTTTTTTCCTCCTCTGTCTCCTTTTTCTTTTGGAAGTGAGGCTTTTTATTTTGCCTTCAAGGAAAGCAGTACTTATCTTTTTCTTAGAGCTGTTTTTTTAAAAAAATAATTTTCCTTTTCCATACTGACCTTTCTGAGGCAGACAAAAGAAACAGCATTTAGAGAAGAGAGCTGGATAGGAAGAAAACCCTTTTCTTCTTTCTCCTCATCCAAGGCACTATGTCCTTGCTCTTGGAGTTGGTTTCTAGGGGATGAGGACATTGTCTCCATTCTGTTTCCCAAATGCCAGGCTCTCACACACACACATAGGAGGCCTGCTGCTATGTTTGTTGATAACTTCTAAGACCAACTACCTGGAGTCCCAGGCCTCCAAGACCACAGAGGAATTCTGGAGGGAAGAAGTTTTTACTCCAGTTGAAGAGGCTTGGGTTAGAGACCAGTTGAGCAAACTGGACATCCACAAGTCTATGGGACTTATCCACTCTATCCACGAGTGCTGAGGGAGATGGCAGAGGTCACTGCCAGGCCACTCTCCATAATTTTTGAGAGGTCCTGGAGAACAGGAGAGGTGCCTGAGGACTGGAGAAAGGCCAACGTCATCCCAATCTTCAAAAAGGACAAAAAGGAGGACCTGGGTAACTACAGGCCCGTCAGCCTCACCTCCATCCCTGGAAAGGTGATGGAACAGCTTGTCCTTGCTGCCATCTCTAAGCATCTGGAGGAAAGGAAGTTTATCACAAGTATTCACCATGGATTCTGTAAGGGGTAATCATGCTTGACTAATCTGATAGCCTTTTATGATGATACAAGTAGATGGATGGATGGGGGGAGGGCAGTGGATGTGGTATTCCTTGACTTCAGCAAGGTTTTTGATACTGTATCCCATGGGAAACTCACAGCCAAGCTTAAGAAGTGTGGATTGAGTGATTGTGCAGTGAGGTGGATTGGGAACTGGCTGAAGGACAGAGCCCAGAGAGTTGTGGTCAGTGGAGCAGAGTCTGGCTGGAGGCCTGTGACTAGTGGAGTCCCCCAAGGGTCAGTGCTGGGTCCAGTATTATTCAGTATTTTCATCAATGACCTGGATGAGGGGGTA
>VYZU01068933.1:87730-104777 GCA_013401355.1 Ceyx cyanopectus | reverse complement strand
TTGGAGCACAAGAGGTTGAGGGGAAACACAAGGACAAACTTGTTCCCAGGGAGGGTGGCAGAGCCTGGCAGGGGCTGCCCAGGGAGGTTGTGGAGTCTCCTGCTCTGGAGACATTCCAGCCCCCCCTGGATCTGTTCCTGGGTGACTTGGTCTAGGTGACCCTGCTCAGGCAGGGGGGTTGGACTAGATGATCTTCTAGGTCCCTTCCAACCCTTAACATACTGTGGTTCTGTGATTCTTGGTCTGTTTTTTCCTGTTGAGCCCTAATCACTAATGTGATGAGTTTAAGGCTCAAGACCTTTCAAGAGCAAAAGTCTAGGATCCTGTAACACAGGAGGTCCTTTCCAGCCTTCTATGGCAAGGGTTGCAAGAACTCCTTGTGGTGCCCAAAGCCACCTGAGAAGCCATCTGGCTGAGATGCACTGTGAGCAGTGGTGTTTGCATTTGGTCACAATGACACCACATCCCCCAGCATTTCAATATGGTGTGAAAACCTGGAAGTGGGAGCACACAGGACAAAGAAATTGTCCCCAGAACCCCAGCTGCTGTTACCTGACCAGGGGAAAAAAAAAGGCTGGGAAGTTCCTGGAGACAAGAGCATGAAAGAGAATCCCTGGTAGCTCCCATGAGAGAAAGGGATGAGATCAGCACTGTCTTTGGACTGGGGACTCATCTTGGCAATCCTGCAAGGTAGCTGGTGAAAATCTGCCAAAGCTGAGATGCACTGAGCAAATTAACTCTCTAGTAAATGAATTGGCCTTTTTTTCAGAGAGATTTTCACTCAGCAGAAACTGTGTCACTGCATCTGATATGGTCTTTGCAAATGGCCATTAGCCTGTTGTGCATGAGAGCAATATAATTGAATTTAAGGAAAAGGTTTAGGAGAGAAGGAACTTTTTTTTTTGCAGTTTCCCAGAAACTCTTTTTTTCTTTTTTTTTCTTTTTTTTTTTTTTTTAATTTGGCTATTAGCTGAAAATTTCAGTAGGTTGCAGTTAATACATGGAGATAAAAATAAGAACCAAGGGAGGGCAAATGAGAAGGAAAACTAGGGATGTCCATCTTCACTAGAGCTGGACGTATGTAGCAATAAATGTTCACAAAATGTGCTTGTGAATAAAACATGCAGCCTGTCTTCCTTAGCTATTGTGACCCATTTTATTCCCAAACACTCTGTAGGAAAAAAAAATAATTTCTACCCACAAAAACGTTCACGAAAGTAATGTGAATAAATATAATTGAATGCTCAGGCTGGTGTTATTCTCAAAGCCATTTTGAAGAGCCCTATCAGTTGCATAATAGGCTCCTAGAACAATTCAGCATGATTGCAAATAACTGGTGATGAGGAGGGGGGATGTTTCTCATGTGTGTGAAGCATGGTGCCTAGCTAGAAGTGTTATAGGATGACTTCCATGACCAATGGCATACTGTAAATGGTGAGGGAGTAGCAGGATATTTTCAGCAAAAGGGTCCCAACTAAGCTATAAGTGAAAATGCCTTTATGTAAACTGCTTGTCACAACCATCTGAGAAGCAATCCCAGCTCTAAGCAGCCAGGCTGATAATTTGGGGAGGATAACGGGGCTGCATTTGTTGGATTTCTCTGCTGTGAGCAATTTGATCAGCTTTAATCACATGTGACAGCAGTGTGAAGTGTGAAGTTGTGGTCAATCAGTCTGAATTAATCCCTCTGTCCATGTCACTGAGCTGAAGACCAGGGCAAGTTGGTGTTATTGTCTCACTTAGCCCATTGCTGAGAGGAGCTGCTGTCCCTACCCACAGGTATCCTCACCTTTCCTGCACTGGCCTATATTCCTCTGTGTGGGCCTTTCCTGCCCATGGTATCAGAGAAAGAGATGGAAATGAGCTCTCTGTTCACACAGAGTCTGTTCATCTCTGGCTGTTAAACTCTTTTCCAGTGGTTTTTTTTTTTTATCTTTTTTTTTTTTTTTTCCTGTGAGCAGCAGCAAGTTGCACTTCATAGAACCAAAAAATGCCTGGGCTTTCCCAGCAGCTCCCGGATGGCTCTCACACATTAAACTCTAATCACCCCATCAGGGAGTTTTCCTTTCTGATGGTCTGCCAACCCTTTAAAAAAAAAAAAAAAAAGTTATCTATTGAGGTTAGCAGCTTGGGCAGGAAATAATCCAGACAAAATGCAGGCTGCCCCATCCTCGGGCCAATTAATCTGCAGCAGATATCCAGAGAGTAAGGGGATGAATGAGATCTGTGGGGAGCAGGCAGCAATTCAGGCAGGCTGTAAACTTGCAATTCAGATGCTGGCAGCAGAGCTGTGTGATTATGGGCTACAGAGAGGGCAGGGGAGGACACTGCTGCAGTGGGAAAGGGATGATGTGTTTGCAGGCAGCACCTACAGTGCTGTGTGCCTTGGGCATCACAGGGCTGGCTCTGTGTTGGTGAACTGGAGGAAAAGCCAGCAGAGCTGCTAGGCTGGAGTAGCATTCTGGTGGAAAGAACACGTTGGTAAAGTGCAGGAGGGAAGCCTGTGTTGCTCAGACTCTTGCCTGGGTTAGTTTCCCATGCATCACAGAACAGGCTAAAGGGCTTCCCCGTGCAGGGGCTGAGTCTTTGCAATGCAGACAGCAGCTGTGGAAATCTAGGAAGGGAACTTTTTGGGCAGAAGCACTTGTAGAAAGCTGTGTGGCTGCCTGGATGGGGCAGTGTGGACTACAGCAAGAGTCCATGGGTAGGGAAGCTGTGAGCATTTCATTCTTCTGTTCTGGAAACTCAGCAGTCTGCTGCAACTGGCAATTGCTGGCAACCTCCTGGCAAGATGATAGATGAAGAAAACATGAACTAACTTAAAACATGGCAAAGTGAAGAGGAAAAGCTGTGTACTTCATTTTCTTTTTATTCCATCCATGAGGATTTGAGCATTTTTGGCTTCGAAAGAAAGCAAAAAATTACTCTGAATGCTTCATTTTGACAATACTGAAATTAAAACCTTTTGGCTGCCTGAAGAGTTGACACACTTGTTGTTTGTTTTGTTAGAATTGTGGTTTGTGTGTGTGTGTGGTGTTCAGTTTAGTTTTTTTTTACATGAAAAATCACAGCTCTGCAGGCTGTGCTGAGCCCATGAAGGTTTTGCTGCCATCAGGTCTGATTCTACGTTGGCAAAAGGATTACCTGTTGTGTTCAGGTGCAGCACCAGTCTCTCACCAGTAGAAAAATGGGCAGGGGGGAGCATGGGATGGGGATGTGACTTTTGCCAAGTGCCATGAAGTTTGTGGTAAGATTAGTAGTGATCTAATGAACATTAACCAGTGGGGGAGGAATGTGTATAGGAGAAGTTTGATAGTGAGCTCTAATAATAAGAAGCAGATCATGCTGAAATAATGCCTTTGCACTATAAATGCACTGGGGGGGGAGGAGGGAAAGGAGTTTTCATTAATTGCCTCTCTCTCCTTTTATTTATAGTTATAATGCAAATAACACAATATCTCTCACAGAAGCTGTTCTTCCATTCCTGCCCCTATCTTAGAGAAAACCTCAAAGCAAAGGGAAAATAAAACCTCAAACCATAGAAAAAAACATTCAGGAAGGGGTAGTGTGCAATACTTTTTATATAGATTTTAGTCCTGCTAGTTGTGCTGTTAGAGAAGAAGGAAGATGTAGCAGGGAGGTCAGCAATAGCTGTTTTTAATAGCCACTCTCTTTCAAGTTGCATATAAAAAACTCCAAACACATTCCCTTTAGGAGATATGTAGCTGAAATGGTAGGAGCTGCTATCCAAATTGCAAGTGGCACAAAAGGTGGGTCAGGTATTTGAGCTGTGGCAGCAGAGATGTGACCAAAGAAGAGAGCAACTGAGTGTAATAAGCACAGGAGACCAGCACAGAGGGAGGGAAGGAGGGAGCTTTATCATTTTGTGCAGAAAAGCCACAAAAATATCCCAGAAGCAGATAAAGGAGGATGTAAGCAAACATCAAAGAAGAGCTTGTAGCACCACTTTAGAGACTTTTAGGGGAAATAAGCCTGAAATAGTGAATGGGAAATCTCTTCTTTGTTTCCCTTCTGTGGTTAAGAAAACAGGCTTTGCCACTGCTTGCATCCTCAGTCCTTTTACCAAGGAGAGAGGCACAGAGCCTGTAAGCTGCTCCCTGGGTGCCCTGCTGGCCAAGACAGCCAGGCTGTGAGGGCACAGCAGCAGGGGGGATGCTGAGGGGCAGCCAGGGCACTCCTTTTCTCTTTAACTCCCTGCTCCCCAGGTGCTCAAAATGTTCATCTTCCAAGCAACAGTCGATATCCAGCCCTGGGTGTGTACAGAAAGGCTGTTTGCTCTGGAAAATGTGAAGAAATGTGGTTTGACCAATTATTAGAAAGAAAGTAGGGATGTTCTCAGCAGCCTTTAGACCATAACCTGGGAGAATAAAAGGCTGAACGTGGGCAGGGAAATAACTTGTGCTAAGAGCTCCCTCAGTTTTCAGTTTATTCTTGCAAAGTTGCCTTTCTTCTGAGCACATTTTGATTGCTTTAAAGTCGTGTACTTTGCATGCACGTACTTTTTTTTTCTGTGGCTAAGCTCTCAAAGTGAGCAGCTGAACAAGGTTTTGCAGTTTGCATGAGTGGCTGATTTCCCTCCACAGTGNAATGGGTTGAAATGAGAGCAGAGGAGATTTAAACTGGATCTCAGGAAGAAGTTGTTTCCCTTGAGGGTGGTGGCTCAGTGGCACAGGCTCCCCAGGGAGGTGGTTGAGGCCCCATCCCTGGAGCTATTGCAGGGGAGGTTGGCCAAGGCTCTGAGCAGCCTGGGCTAGTTGAGGGTGCCCCTGCTCCCTGCAGGGGGGCTGCACTAGATGCCCTTTGGAGGCCCCTTCCAGCCCTAAACATTCTATGATTCATTCTCCCCACATGGTGGTGCAGGGCCTGAGATGATCTGCCATGAGTCCACTCATTAGCCTTCAAGTGCCCCATGGGAAGGGCAGCAGCATCTTCAGAGGGCTGAGTAGACCCTTGAGCCATTCAGGAGCCCAGTCTGCAGGGGGAGGGGTTCTGCCATGTGCTGCAATCCTGCTCTGGTAACGGGAGCTGGCAATGCCGTGCCTGGCATCCCCTGGGATGGGAAGCTCCACCTCAACCAAAGGGGCCATTTAGTGTTGTGAATTATTGAGTGCTTTGCAATGCTGAGGAGCTGAGTGAGCCAGCTGTCGGGCAACCTGCACTCTGCTGTTAGAAACGTTGGCTGAGGGAGGGCCAAAACACACCTACAGCCCAGCAAAGCTGTGGTGCACAGGCTGGAGACCCCCACAGTGATGTGTGGACTTGGGGGCTGACAGGAGGGAGTGGTGGGGATGGGAGGTGGAGGTGGAGATGTGCTCTTCCCTCTGGGACTGGGGAAAGCACGCTGGGCAGTGAGCTGTGAGCCTGCTGCTGGTGCTTAATATTTATTAATGGCTTGGAAAAGTGGGTGAAGCAGTGAAGCAGCAAGTTTTGCAGATGGCATGAAATGATTTAGGTTAGAGAAGACTGTGTGGGCACCCAGTGGGGTTTACCCAAGGTAGGAAAAGGGGCAGGTAAACCTCTCTGTCAACAAACACAGTGGGGAAGCTGCCTCTGTGCTGCCACCACTTTGCTGTGCTCTCAATTGACCACAGCCTCCTGGGTGCTGCTGGGGGGAGGCTGGGTGTCACCACACAGTTCAGTGGGAACATCTGCTCAGTCTGCAGCAGCTGTCTCAGAAGAGAACAAAATGGCTGGCTAGATAAAGAACAGGATAAAAAAAAATAAAAGCCCTCATGCTGAAAATACCACCTTTCTGCTGTCTAAGCAGAGCAGGTGAATTATGGGCTGGAGTCACCCTCTTGTTGCACGAGTAATATAGATGAAGAATGGGGAGCAAAAAATGAACAAAGAAAATGATGGAGATGCAGAGCGACTGTTTTGCTCCCACCTGTGTGAGAAGGATTGTGGTGAGGTGCTTGAAAAATGGACAAATCTTTTATCCTCCTAAGTAAGGCACAATCAGAGATGTCCATTGACACTGAACTGATGGACAACACGGCTAATGTGGGCAAAGGGATGGATTCTTGTAAGTCATGTATCATCAGTGCAGGGGATGAGATGGCACAAGATGCATTGTGCATGCCAAACATCCTCTGTGATTCAGGGCAGGACTGTACCTGTAGGGGAATCACAAAGATGTTCTGTGCTGGGGTTAGCAGTCAGCTTGGCAGGCACTGGAAGCAGCTCCTGCCTTTAAGGCTCCCTGCAGCTTTTCCCTGCTAGTGGCCACAGTGCAAAGGTGATGCTAAGCTGGGGAGGGCAGGTGAGTGCCTCCCCAGCAGCCCCCAAAGGCTGTGTGTCAGCATGTAGGAGACATCACCACAGGACTGGGCCGAGGTGGTGGGCTGTGCCACCAAAACAGCTGGAGGAAAGAGGCAGAGAAGCTCAGAGTTTACATCAAAATACCTGCTAACCTTTGCCTCTTCACCTACCTGCTGGACCCAGGGCTGAGGTTCAGTCTTCTCTCTGCACCAGAGTGGCAGCAGCTTTTTGCAGGGTGCAGATGACTGTGAGATAAACGCAGCGTGCAAAGGTCAGGCCTTGGCAGCTAATGGAGGAAAAATGAGAGTTGGAAACAGCTCATCTTGGAGATGCAATTTGTAACACTCAAGTGGAGCTGCTTCTCCACCTAGGATCTTATAGTGGGACTGTAAACAGCATTTGGTCTGTGGCACGGGTCTTTTCCACTCCTTCAGAGCAAGGCAAGGGGTGTCATTGCTCATCACAGGTGCTCCTTGCACTGCTTCATAACAGTCTTCCAGGATGGTTAAATCACTCAAGCAAGACAAGCCTTGGCCTCTGATAGGGAGAGGAAATGTGACCTAGTTAAGCCCAGCCGTTGTGGAGCGAGATGAAATGGAAGTGACTCGTGCTTGCTGGAATTTGACACCAGAAACAGGGCATTTGCTGCTCTCCCCCGGCCAGTGGAGCCAGGGTCAGGGGGTGGGTGCACCAGGCAGCACCATGCCACAGCCTGTCCCTCATCTGCAACATCTTGGGTGTCAGGGATCCCCAGCCCTGGCCATCCCCCCTCAGTGCATCGCTCTGCTCCATGAAATCCAATTAAAGGGTGAAATGAATTTTGGAGTTGCTGCTAGGGACCAGGAACTGTCTGTGTGCACAGAGGGGGGGGAAAAAAAGCCTGTCTGTTGGTGCCAGATCAGCAGAGAACTGGCTCTGGTCTCCTTTTAAGCCCAGCCCCACTGAAAAGCTGCTGCTGCAAGGGAGCTATAAACGTTCCATGCAATAACGTTATCACTGTGATGGATGCTGTAAAGCCTTGGAATCTTTTTTTTTTTCCTCCTTCACTGTGGCCTTGTACCTTGCAGTCTCTTACTGTAATATGCCTATTTCTTTTGTAACTCCAATCCTGCTCCCTTCTCTCTCCTTATCTCTTTTAATGGGCAGAATGCCTTCGTTTACTGCCCGTTTCCTTCAGGAAAAAAAATGAATGTTCTACCATATGAGGAAAAAAAAAATCCTTTCTCCTCTCATCTTGCTGCTCCCAGGTAGGTTTATGCCCCTCCAATGCTGATCAGTGCTGAGGTGACCAAAAAGGAGCTCCAGTGCAGGCTGCTCAAGTGCCTGGAGCATTCCTCTCAGAGAGGGACTGGCCTTGTGGGGGCTGCAGGCTCCTCTGGAGGAGAAAGAAACTTCTTAGTGCTGAAAGTCATTGGTTTTGGCATTTTCTTCCTCAGAAATAGTTTTCCTTTTGACAGTGATACGCTCGGGGCAGTCCATCTGAGTGCAACACTAATGTCTTGGACCCTCCAAGGGGCTGCCATGAGAGCTTGGGAGTGCACCACAGTGATGTGACCTTGATTTGTCATTTTAGGAGCTGGCCTGGCTGATGCAACGGGTGCTTTCCCAGAAGGATCTCCTCCATCCTCCCTCACTTCTCAGCAGCTTTCCTCCATGCTTTTCTCCCTAGTGCTTCCCCTCTGCACTCCCTCGGGCTGTGGAGCTCACTGCTGCCAGGTAGGGAGGCCAAAAGTGTAGAAGGGTTTGCAAAGCAATTAGGTTCAGAGGAAAAAAGGTCCCTGAAGGCAATTAAAGCTGCTCAAGGAGTCTCTATGCCTTGGGCTGCCAGAGGCTGGAAAGGTCCTCTGGGAAAAGTCACACTCTGCCTGTCCTGGCTCTTCTGAGCTTTTTCCTCAAAAGTCTGCTCCTGGCCACTGCTGCAGACAGTGTGCCAAGCTGCATGCCCACCAGTCTGGTGAAGCATGCTCAATCTTGTCCTGTTGTTCTGTAGTTGTCTGATTTTGTTCACCCTTCTTCTATCTCTCCAGGATGACTGCTGCTCTTTCCCACTCTGCTCAGGCCCTGGTTTTGCCTTTTGTTTCAGTGTTCAGCCGTTGCTTGGCTTTGGCTGTGGGTGACTCATTCTTCAAGCCTTGCCTCAGTCCCACCTCTTGGCTGTCTCTAGGACATCTGCTCTCTGCTGCATCATTCAAGTGTAGCCTGTGAAAACCAAGCCCTGCTCTGTCCCCTGACACAGCACCTTTACAGCAAACACTTGCCTTCCCTGGAGAGCTGAGGCTTCTCCAATTGCACAGAAGGCTCCCCAGTGGATAACATCAAGAAGGCATTGGTACAGTCATCTCTTCCTATCCCCAGCCTAAGGTAACTTTATCTGTCTTCCAATCAGCCTGGAATCATGAGTAGTAGAGGGATGGAGCATCACAAGCTCCCACTGTGTTCATCAGGTTGTCCCTGGGGACCAGGTTAAGGGGACTTTTGTGTCTCATTGCATGCAAGGAGCCATACACAGCCTGTTACCTGCTTTCACTGCTGCCCTGTGGCTCCCTCCCTGCTCCTGCACTCATGTCCTGAACATGCCTTGCCTGGCACACTCACCTGCCTCTCTCTTCAGTGCCACCCTGAAGCAGGGCAGAACAACTTATCTGATTAATTCCCTTTTTGTGGGGGGAGAGGGAGGAAGAGAGCTGCTTTGTGCTACCCAAGACTGCTGAGAAGGGATGCCCATTCCCTGTTGGTTTTGCAGACTGGGTCTCCTAGAGATCCCAGTTCCTCAGGGGCACTGAGAATAGGGATCTCACTGTGGGATGGTGCATTTGTACCTGAAAAGGAGTAAGAATATAATTTCATTTAATCTTTCTTTGACATTTCCTTCCATATGGGGTTTTGGAGTAAGATGTAGCTCATCAGCAATGGTATAAAATCTAACAAAAGTAGAAGGCTGAGTTTCAGGCCAGTATCACCAGACTAGACAAAGCTTGATGAATGAGTTTTTCTTTCTTCCCCCCTCTCCTTAAGTGAATTCAGACCAGCACAATGTTTCCTTCTTGGTGAGGGATTTCTGAGGTTCTGACTCCATGGAAAGTTTGACTGGAGTGAGTGTGTGGCCAATTTTTGAAGACAGCATTTGTTGAGTATTTGCTCAGTGCTTGGAATATAAAGTTGAACTATGCATATACATTCAGTTGCTGTTTGAAGAGTAAGATTAAGAGTAATTCTGCTGCTGTGAACCCAAACCAACTAGCCAAATTAAGTACAAAGATACACACTTAAACTCCTGTGCAGATTTGCCATTGCATAACATCTGTGCTGCAAAGAGACAAACCCCAGGTGCATTTCCAAGTGAAGACTTCTGCAGCTTCTTAATGTCAACAGTAATAACTCCTTTTATAGGTGGCTTTCACCTTGAACCATATCCAGATGCTTTGTAGATCTGTGTGTGTATGACCAATCGTGAAGGGGAGGCTCTGGGGTGAGATACAGCAGCCATTCTGTGTTATCTACAGTGCCCTTGGGCTCCTCCTCCTCCTCCTCTCAGAGCCCTGCAGTGCACATGCAGTGTTGTTAACTCTCTAACTCCTTCCTCCAGCTTCCTTCTGCATTTCTTTAGGCTTTCTCCATATCTCTCCTTGCACCCCTTGCTCCCACTCTCACCTTTCTTGTTCTTGGACAGCCCTCCCTGCTCTTGCCTGTGCTCCCACCATTCTTCTTTCTTGGCCTTTTTCCTTCCTCTCCTCCAGACTCCTCCACGCTTGAACTCTTAACTTTGATTTGAATTTGCATGCCATGCTTGTTTGAGCTCGTGTGCCACCTGGGACAGCAAAGATGTTTTATCTGCAGTGACAAATTGCTGCATAAAGTTACTGTGCTACATGAAAAGAACAACCACTCTGAAGACATTGCAGCCTGATAGCCATGATATGCCAGGGAGAAGAAGGTTAAAGAAAACAAAGGTCAGTGCTGATATATTAAGGTCTGAAAGAAGAGAAATATACCTGGGAGGTTTCCTTATCTAATGCTTTGCATCTAGATGCTTTCTGACATCACCAGCCTTCTCCAAGCTTCATTTCTTGCTCTTCAACATACAGAGTCATTTATGATGTGCTTGTGTAGCACCTCATACTGTAGGAGTGAGGTCTCTTGTAACAGTTGGGTAATAAGTGATCTCCCTCTGCCCTGGGTGGGAGTAGAGCTGATCTCAGTGCAACAGGCATCTTGGAAACTTTGGTTTATTTCCCCATAACTGTGGTGGATAGACTGACTCATGTGTTATGCATCCCTTAGAAACAGGTTTAGGACTGTCCTCACAACAAAACAGGCCAGAAAGTATCTGGGGACAGTACTAGGCCTAGGCAGTGAGTTCTTACATCAGCAAAACCAAGAAAAGCAGGTAGCTTTGGCAGCTCTGTGATTGAGTGGCATTGGTGCAAAACCTTAGGTTGTTGAATGAGATAGGCACATGAGGATGGTGGAAAATAGGGCTGACAGGACTTTTTGTGCTATATTGCTAGATTCCCATCTGTTTGGGGTAGCTACAGTAACCATGAAGAGCTGCCTCACCTCTGCACTAAATCCAGTTGAAATTTTTTTTTTTCATCCTGATAAAACCTCCAGGAAGTCAATCCCAGAAATGCACTTCTTGGACAGTCAGGACCTTCTTCTAATTTCCAGCTGAAATGTATTCCTGGCAAATTTATAGGCACTTGATGTTGTGCCAGCACTGCCCTTTCACTCAAATAGCTCTTCTCTCTTCCTGGTACTTCCCTCTGGGGTATTTGTAAGCAACAAATAGATCTCTTCCCAGCCTGCATTTTGCTAGACTCAAGATACCAAGCTCATTTAGTCTCTTCTTGTAGAAGAAAGCTTTCTCCTCCCCTGGTCATTCTCAGAGAGAAAGGCACAGAAAAGGCAATTTTAAATTAATTCATCTTTTCTATGGACATACAATGTTCTGCACTTCTGCGATGGCATTAAAATCTTGCTGGTTCTATTAGAAATCTCTCATCTGACATGTCTTAGGTTTGCATTTGTCTTTCTCACATCTGCATGCTATTGCCAGCTTACAGACATTTGATCAGCTAGTGTGCTCAGGTCTTTCTCCTCCTCTGTCACTTCCAAATGATGAGCTCCCAGCTGGTAGCAGAAATTCTCATTATTACTCCCTCAGGGCACGACCTCGCATTTTGTACTATTAAATTTGATTCCATCTCTATTGCTTCTGTCCCTTTTTTTTTGGTAGGAAAACTGCTCTGATTAGTCACTGTATAATGCCTTAGAGACCTAAAGACGTATTCACTATATTTTTATTTTTAGAAACTGTTTGCTGTTTCAGTATTTTCATTCAGTGAATGATGCTGATGTCTCTCTGTATTACCACATCTTTCTAACAGAAACTCCAGGCTGATGTGGAGAAGGGCAAGGGAAAATTGCCTCACAGATGAAATATATGGCAAGAACAGGTATATTTCCAAACCATTTCAAGGAAATAATTTTTTAAGTTATTTGTCACTCTGCTGCACAAAATGGTCAGGCTTGCTGTCCAATCAAAAGCAAACCAGAAATGTACAGGTATAAAAATGTCCTGTTTTACCTAAGTATTTTTTCCA
The DNA here is from genome assembly GCA_013401355.1 of Ceyx cyanopectus. NCBI lineage: Eukaryota > Metazoa > Chordata > Aves > Coraciiformes > Alcedinidae > Ceyx > Ceyx cyanopectus. The sequence goes on along the minus strand of VYZU01068933.1, from coordinate 92,892 downwards.
AAGTGATCTACTGTTGTTGTGAGTGAATTTACTGCACCACGCTGCTGGGACACAGCTCATATCTACAGAGCTGTCACAGTGATGTCTCCCAGCACTTTGGGTTTGAACCATTAAGACTGTTTTTATGATGTTCAAAATACTTCAGAAACAACTGTCTTTATTGCTTAATAGATGTGCTTAATTGCTGTGGCAGTGGACAGCTTAGGAGGGTCTGTGATGGTGATGAGGATTCCTTTGTTCTAACCTCTTTCTCAGTTACAAGTAATGCTGTGTGGAGATTTAACCAAAGAGGATGGGATGTAATTCAAAACAACCCCTCTGTCCTTAAGATGGTACAGCAGCTCTGAAGTGTCTGACACTGCTGCTGCTTTAAGGAGACACCTCTGTGTGCTAAAGAAAATTGCCACTCCAAGAGCTATTTTATGGAAAAATGTATTTCAGAAAACAGCTGGGGAGAGATTCATGCAACAGGACTGCAGAATTTTATTTCTCATGTCTAAGTTGTGTGGTATACCTTTGTGAGGGGTTTCATAGGGCTGTCAGCTCTTTACTGGCTTTGTAGGTGTTGGAGTAGCACCTAAAGCAACGGGACTTCCTGACCTGAGGGGACCTCTGCAAAGTCCATATCTGATGCTCATTTGCAGAGTACTTTGGCTGCTTGGAAACCAGAAAAGGCTGATGTATGTAGGGAGCTGTAGTACTTAGATGGCATTAAAATCAAAGGTGGTTTCTATTTGTTATCACTTAGGCAAATGGAGAACATCCCACAGGTGTGTGACAGTTTGCCATGGTGGTCTTCAGATGGACCAAATTCAGTTTCCATGAATGAACCAGATTTCCTTCCCACAATGTGTTCTGCAGATGCCCTGAGGATCCCCTCTGTATTGGGGTGCCGTGGGCATGGGGTGTCTGAGGGGGCAAGGCTGGCTGTGTGCCTATGATTCAGGCTGGAGTGACACCTCGACTCCCAGCTCAGTGTCCAAGGGGCAGGATCTGTGCACAGTTCAAGCTGTGCATCGTGGGGTTCTGCCTGCACAGACTGCATTTCCAGCCTCAACCAGGCATGCTAACAAGGCATCCATGACATCTGACAGGGCCTTCCTATGGAGATGTGAAAGAAAATAGCAGAGGGAGAGGGAAGGCAAAGTATCGTTTTGGAAGCAGAACTTCTGAAACATTAATCTGGTGAATAACTCCCTGCCAACAAAATCTCACTAAACCACTGATCTGAATCATGTCACAGATGGCATCGTCTTGCAGTGTGTTAGCAAAACATGGGGCTCAACCTTCAGTGGCCCTGCATTGCTATTTCTGCTCCAGCACAGCAACATGCCTGGAAAATACAGAGGCTTGTAATCACTGCAGCTCGGGGAAAGGAAAGAATAAAAGCAACCACCCAACCTGTGTGAGATCTGAATAGCTGGCCTGCAGAAGGAGAATTGCCCATTTTGTTCAGTGCAGCAGGGAAGATGGGTTCATAGGATGAAGAGTGCCACATGTTCCAATACACTGCGAGATCCTCTTTGATGCCTTTTTATAAGTGTAAAATCCTGACTGGCATTTCTGAGGGGAAGGTGAAGGTGCTAGGCTTCATAAAGGAGGACCTGTCATGACACACATGGAAGGAGGAGATTGCATGTCAACCAGGAACCTCCTTTTATGTTTTATCAAGGCTGCAATAAGAATTTAGGCTTGAAACATTGTTTTAGATGCTAAAAACAGTGTGACCTGATGCCAGGATGGATAAGTAGCTATGATCTTGGGCATGTGATCTCTGGTATGTGAAGTTATATTGATATTTTCTGAGCCTAAGGTTGGCATCTGAATTTGGGTGCCTATCCTGGATGTTTCAGCCTCTCAGTAAGGAGAGGTTAATAGTGCCTGCCTCCCAACACTTGGTTTCCATGCAGGAGGACACGCTGGCTCCAGGTGAGAGCTGCAGTTGCTCTGAGGAGGTGCTCATTTGCATGCTCAGGACCCTGAAGGGGACCACAGCACTCGCCCAAGGCCTTCTCTAGGCAGCTCTAAAATATGAACACCAATTCCAGAGGCCTGGCATCTGACCAGCCTCCTCTTAGTAGGAGTTTCACATGAAGCAGAGCTGAGATTTCCACCACCCTGCTTTCCCAAGGTGGGACAGGCCTCCCAAGGACCTGTACCTGTCTGGTACCTGGAGAGGCAGAATAATGGGTGTTTTGTCCAATCTTATTTTGGGCTCCACAAGTGTCTAACTCACTTGCTGTTTTGGTGCCTGGAGTCCTGCCTCTCCCAGTGCACACACTGCAGCTGCAGAGTGGCTGAAGAGCAAAACACAAGGAGGAGGACCTGAAAGCAGGACTTGACCACGAGTCTCTCCACACTTGGCTTTGCACACAGTGCAGCTGTGATGCTTCATGACTGCCCAGAGCTGCAAGCACAGCCCCATCCCTCCCAGAAATCCATTGCTGAGGTTCTTACAGCTTTTTCTTGTTTTGAAAATCAGCTGCTGCCAGTCTCAGTTAAGGTACTGCCAAGCTGGGGTTGGGGCTATGCTTGTGATTTTGATCTTCCATTGCCTGGTGACTTGTCAAAAGCAGTCAGAATCATCAGGGAAAGGGCTGGAGTGAAACTTTGCACTCTATTTGTAGGCAGGGAGCTCCTTAGACCTCATTTCCCTCCATAGACAGATTTTGTTTAACTTTCAGAGGGCTCTGAATCCCAGTTCCCTTCCTCAGAACTCCACTGACTCCCTGACAAATGCCCTCTCATCTCAGCAAAACAGTGGTTTCTTGCACCAAGCTTTTTGAAATGTCCTACTTAACATTGCTTAAGCAATGTATTTTCATCATCAGTCCTACTAACCAGGCAATGATATAAAAATATATGACCTAAGGAACAGTGCCCATCTTCCCTTTCTTTATGGCTTTAATTGCACTCAAAGGCTCTAATAACAAATTAGAGCCTAGTCAGTGTGCTTTCAAGTCAACAAAAAGCTTCCTGTTGGTTTGGATGGGTGTTGTCTGAGGAGCACAAGCTGCAGAAGGAAGAGTGAATCCCTATGATCCCATACAAGATTCTGCTAAGGGATGGCTTTGCCTCCATGGGAAGATGGTGTTGGAAGCAGAAGAACTCGGAGCCCTTGGCTGCCAAAATCCAGAGCATGGATTCATCAAAACCCTAGTGCTGTGTCCCCAGTCACTTCTAATATCTAGAGGAATTCCATGCTGGTCCACAACTCTCCCTGGATACCTACACACCATCCTTTTGCATTCCCAAGGAGTCACCCTTCTAGGACTACTATTTTTCTAGCTGTAAAATGGGACCAGGTGATCAACTCAAGCACCAGCTCAGAATCTTGGCTCTTTTTTTTTTCCCCTTCATCTAGAGGAAATGGCAATCCATGCTAATTTTTAAAACTGGCAAAGCTATCACAGCAGATTCAATTAGGTTTTTTCCACCCCTTGCACATGCCTGAACTAAGGCTTCTGTTATTGGAGTTTAGCTGACAATGCTTTTGTGCAAGAAAGGAAAGGCTCCAGTTATTTTTTCTATAACTGAAGCCATATGGAATTGAAACTTGTTGAATCAATAATGAAACATGTCCATGTCACAGAGCAGCTTTGATTCCAAGGCATACAATGCACCATTTCCAAAGTCACGTTGCTGATTAGACCAAATTTTGGGGTTTTTTTTAATCAACAAATAATTTAGGGACTCAGCTTCTTAGGGGGATATGGTCTAGTTGATTGCCTGAGAAAGTTTAAAAAAAATTTCAAAGTCAGCCTGAAGTTTTTCTGTTGACTCACTTTTATAGCATTTAACTACACTGGATTTAACAAGGACTGGCAAATGCTTGTCAGCCATTTTGGCAAGTTGCTTAAGACATGTCAAGAGATATGAAGAATAAAAGTGATTTCAACCTCCTAATTTCCCATCCATCCTTCCCAAAACAGGCACAGTAGCTGCACTGAGAAGCAGGTGAGTTGCTAATCCAGATTAAGTTCTCCTTAGAGGAGCTGCTGCAATTAATCCACCCAGTAACCCCTGAACAAAGAACAATTTTTGTGACATATCAGTGTTTCCAAGTTTGAAAAGGACTTGACAGATGCCTGATTGAACTTGCACAGCAATTGAACTGTGGTGGGGAGTGTGCAGCCTCCAGAAGAGGGCATAGAATATCTAGGGGGGTAAATATCTGCTCACTAGTAGCTTTTATTTTATTTAGGTGCTTGGCAGTGAAGGAGGAAGTTGGAGGATGTCAGATGTGCTTCAGCAAAGCTTGTTGGTGAGTAGAAGTTTCTTCACTTTCATGTAGCATCCCTGTAGCCACCTGCAGTCCATCTGTATTATAATATCATAGAATCCTAGAATGTCAGGGGCTGGAAGGGACCTTAAAAGATCATCTAGTCCAACTCCCCTGCTAGAGCAGGGTCACCTAGACCAGATCACACAGGAACAGATCCAGGTGGGTTTTGAGTGTCTCCAGAGAGGGAGACTCCACAACCCCCCTGGGCAGCCCCTGCCAGACTCTGGCACCCTCACTGGGGAAAAAATCCTCCTCATGGTTACATGAAACTTCCTGTGCCTCAGCTTCCACCCACTGCCCCTTGGCCTGTCATTGGGCATCACCCAGAAGAGCCTGACTCCATCCTCCTTTATAAACACTGATGAGGTCCCCCCTCAGTCTCCTTTTCTCCAAGCTAAAGAGCCCCAGCTCCCTCAGCCTTTCCCCATAAGAGAGATGCTCCATTCCCCTAATCATCTTGGTGGCTCTAGGATATATATGAGGTATTGCCCCTTGCTGAGCTTTTCTGAATTTCCCTTCTTGGTAGCACTGGGCTAGGTCTACCCTGAGAACACACATCTCATCATCTCTTGCTTCTTCCTGAACCCAAGACAAGCCTAAGACACTGGTGCTTTCTGAGAAGGAGGAGTGTTGGTCTGGGCTGCTCTGTGGTGGGCTCCAGGCTGTAGATAGGTTTCTTCCTTGGGGACTCTGGGAGCAGATGCTTGGAGTTCTATTTTTCCCAGTTATTTTTTTTTCTTTTTTTTTTCCTCTTTTTTTTTCTCTTTTTTTTTCTCTTTTTTTTTTTCTTTTATTTCTATCTTTTTTTCTCTCTTTCTCTTTTTTCTCTTTTTTAAATCTTTTTTCTCATTTTTTCTTTTCTTTTTTTATCTTTTTT